>JBBYHQ010313603.1:0-16791 GCA_038382645.1 Spergularia azorica | reverse complement strand
GGAATTGGGGAAGGAGAATGAGAGATTTGGGGTTTTAATTTTGGGAAATTAGATGCGTGAATAGGAGAGAGAGATTTTGCAATGGTTTTGGAAAGGGGAAATTGAGGATACGCGACTACGCGTTGTTCTTCAATTCTGTTCTTCAGTTTTTTTTTTTTTTTTTTTTTTTTTTGCATATGGGCTAATTTGACGAACTGGGCCAAAATTTTATGGGGCCCTGGGCGATGGCCCAGGTCGCCCATGGTAAAGGCCGCCACTGCTCCTTTGGAGGTGGTTAGATTAGTGTCGTTGAACTCGAACCCGAGCTTGGTTATGGTTTCGACCAGTATGGTTAGTCCTCCCATTCTTTTCTGAAATACAACTTTCACCCACACCTTGTTGTCATCTATTGTAATTACCTTCACATCAGGCTACAAATTTACTAGTATGTTAGAAACAGAGCAAATTTATAACATCGACAATATTCTAAAAACAGAGCAAATGATTTTGGGACGACTAATATAATCGTCATATGAAGCCGTCATATGTATGAGCAAAGATAGAGAAAAATGCGACTAGGAAAGGTAAAATGCGAACCTGTATACCCCAATTCTTCATTTCTTCTGCGGTATCTTTTGCCATTACGATTGGTTTGATCTCCTCCTTAGGCTGAGTGTTCCCACGTTCAAGTAGCTCCTCAGTAAGCTCACTTACTTCCTTCTCAAGCTGCTTGATGTACGTGATCGCGTCTTTGATAATTGTTGCTTTGGTCATCTAGTTGCAAAATTAAAAATTGTGCTACTTATTAGTTATAATATACCGAAAATAAAAACTTACGATAAGTTTAAAATAAAGTAATACGACATACACACTCCCTCCTATTCACTAAGTTTTCCCCTATAAACCAAGCTTTACAAAGGAGAAAAATATTATGAATTAGAGGGAGTGGTATGTATGCATATGTTATGTCTTTTTTACGAGAATAACATAGTTAGCGCAAATTTAAGTAACAATGTATAGAAATAATACGTTAGTGATAATCGGGACTAGGGCTCGGAGCTGAAGAAGGCGATCATTGAGCTTAGCGCGCCTCTTTCTCTCGGCGTTCAAGTTCTTAGATTTGTATCGTGAATCCCCATTGTCGTCGTCGTTGTCGTTGTTAATGTTCCTATTCCTCTTCCCTGCTTGGCGTCTCTTATTAATAACGTGCCCCTCCTCTTCCATACTCAACTCATGATCAATATCAGAAGTGTATGAATATTCCATGTTATATGTGGGAAGTTAGTCCTTTTCAGGTGGTTTTTATTTAGTTGTTTTAGTACAAGTTTTGAAGTCACTTGAGTTTGTATGTATATATATACAAGTAATTTTCTTAATTTTTACTTGAATTCCCTCTTTTTTTTTGTTGGTTTTTTGGAGGGAATCTTCTTGTTAGAGTTTGTTAGGCAACAAATTTGGAGGGTAGGAGACTCCTTTTGGCATGAGGAGAGAGATTGATAAATCATGAAGTTCTGTTAGTTGCTTGCTTTTAATCTCAGCATGTCCTAACATGCTACATACTTATATGGTACATACTCCTATAAACTTAGCTTTGTACAATGTATGTACATGAGGTGATGAAGAATAGTATGTAGTACACTACTTCAAAATCTTGGACTCTTTATGATCTTTGGTTGTATTGGCTAAGTACACAAATCAACATATTTAATCGAAACCGAGATTTTTCCTCGGATACAAAAGACTGGTGGTTATAAATATTCGGTTGTAGGTCGTGAGATCGATTCTCTTCTCGCCACCCTTTAGTGTACGGTCATAATGGGTCTAGCCGTCTAGGTACAAATACAATAAGTCCTAATTGAATGGACAAGTTACCAAATTATTGTTATGAATTGTGATATTTAATTTACATGTTTGCACAATTAGCCAAAATGTGTACAGGAGCTAATTGTTAGAGTGATTAGAGTTAGATTAGAATTCATTAGAAGTCCATGTGCTGTTTTGTGGTTCAGATCTTCCTTTTTGGTCATTTTGGTAATTGCATGCACATGTCATGTGAATATGGTTATAGGCAAAAAATGAACAGTACAGACAAAGAGAAATGCTTTGAAAGCGCCAAGTAATCTCTTCATCTTTACACTTCTTCGTTAGTAGAGATAATCAAAGACTCAAATTTCAGTACATAAGGGTTGTGTTCATACATCATACTCTGACCAATAATTAACCATAGACATGGAAACAAATATTACAATTTCGACAATATTCAATTAGACAAATCCGGACATATACAACATTTTCTCTATGATAAAAACTTCCCGAGTTCACTTGATTCTATAACTCGTAATAAAAATCAATTCGGGCTTATTGTTGTTAAATAACTACTTCACATTGCAAGTTCTACTACGGCCAAGAGTTCGTTCACTCGTTTAGTATGTGTGTTTGTGTGCAGTTTTTAGTTCACTTGTACCCCGTATCATAGAAGTCAGTATCATAAGTTGCAAAATTAACATTAAGATGAATGATTTTATACTATTCTTTCTAAATTTTGAAAACGGGACTGAAAAAGGAAAAATAGACGTAAAAACCAAAAACGATATCGAGCAAAATTGTGTCTGAAAATGGATGTGAAATAGTGAATAGCAAGATTAACGACTAACAGCTTATTTAAAAGTTTGTTGTGCTTACCTTCCTTAACTTCTCCCGCCATTTCTTAAAAATGTCTCCTTTCTCTCATTTTCTGCGCCGCACATTCTCAACTAAGCTACAGAGAGCGAGACCTCCTGAAAGTCGTAGACAGCTTCAAAAGGAACTCTCAAAGTCCCGATTTTCGGCGAAAAGCATCCTATTACGTACGCACTGTCCAGCGCTTAGCCGATGCTAATGCCTTCGGATCAATCAAAGAAATACTCGACGAACAGAAGAAGTTTGCGGAGATCACTCACGAAAGTTTTACTGCTCGTTTGATTTTTCTGTACGGTATTTCCGGCTTGTTTGATCATGCCCACCAACTGTTCGACGAAATGCCTGAACTAAAATGTGCGAGAACGGTGGAATCTTTTAATGCCCTTTTGAAGGCTTGTGTTAATGCGAAGAAATTTGATAAGGTTGACGGGCTTTTCCGGGAATTGCCCGAGAAATTGGGGATCAAGCCTGATATCGTGTCGTATAATGTTGTGATCAAAGGGTTTTGTGAGATGGGTTCATTTGAATCGGCTGCTTTGATGCTTGATGAGATGGAGTAAGAAGGGGTGAATCCTAATTTGGGTACTTTTAACATATTGCTTGATGCGTTGTTTAGGAACGGGAGGTTCGTAGATGGTGAGAAGATGTTCGATTTGATGGGAAAGTATAATGTAGTTCCTGATATCGTAAGCTATAATAAGAAGTTGCTTGGATTGGTTTTGCAGAGGGTGAAAAATCAGCAAGTGATTGACTTTGTTCTCGAAATCAGGAACAAGGGTTTGAATCCGAATGTCTTCACCTTTAACATTTTGTTCAAAACCTTGTGCAGTGATCCGAAGTATGTCGAGGAAGCCAAAAACTGGTACAATGTAATGATCGAAACCAAATGCAAACCAGACTTTACGACTTGTGCTACATTGCTGCCTTTTGCTTGTGAAAACGACGATTTTGAGCTTGCTGCACGGTTGTGTAGAACGTTGTTCTACCGTGGTTTCTGATATCAGGATGTGACCTGTTGAGGAGGAGAGTATGGGATGGTGAAAAAGCTTGAGTATTCTCATTATCAAATAGGGGTATAAATACATAGTAAAAAGTGTGAATGGTATCAACTAATTCCTTAATTAACGAATGCTATCCTACACTTAAGGTAACAATATAATTGATAATACAACATAATAATAGGAGATATTTACTAACCTAAATTGACTAGATTACAGTATTAACAATGATATTATATACTAGGAAATTATCATTTCCTTATATGACCTTGGTGCAGAAGGTGATTGATGGTTTAGTAAAGCAATCGAATGAGAAGGAAGCTGCGGTTTTAGTGCAACTTGGCCGGGAGAGTAAACACTCTTGCTATCATAGTCTTAGAATGCCTGAATTAGAAACAGTGTCTTAGAAGCTTTCTTATTTTAATCTGGAAACTGTTCCATAAATCTAGTCAGACATGCCAGAATTTGATTCAGGTGAACTTTCTTCCAGGCATCAGACACTGGTTTAGTCAATTTGGTTTTCATTTTCAATGATCTTGCTCTAATGTACTGATTTGTCCATTGGTGTATAATACTGTACCACTGGTACGGCTGTAAAAGAGAAGTAGACCGACTCACAAATCCGATTTGGTGTAAAGCTAACACAAATTACCACTTGGAGTAATGAACTAAGTCTCTGGCCATCTATTTCGTTGATGTAGAATAGATCACACAATTTACATGTGGAATTGTGGATTGTTGTCTCGGAATTTCGTAAATCACTACTTTCATTTTTGAGTCGTTAATTTTTAGATGTTTTACTCGACAAAATTACTCCAAATATATGGTTTCCCTAATCAATTAAACAAGTAAACAATCCCTTTGATTGTAATTGTCGTTAAAATATAAGAAGTTTATACTTTAGACGCAAGGGCATGTATACCATTGTTAAAATGGCGAGTGTACAACTTATACCCGGGACATATAATCAATTTTCCTAAATTGCCGCAATATTTAAGGGTACACTTGGCTTAATATATCGGGCATACGTTTAACATAGTACGTTAATTTTGGATAAATAGACCAAATCGAAAGACAATTTTTCATTTTTGAACACGTCCCCTCTAAAACACGAAATACGGAGTAGGTTTTTATCTAAAACACGAAATACGGAGTAGGTTTTTAAGAAGTCGGAGTTTGTTCAAACAATATTTCCGAGTTAGGTAATGTAACTTCTCCTTGTTTTCAATTGACAATGTTTCCCGCCATTTCAAAAATGTCTGCATTCTCCCGACTTCTGCGCCGCGGATTCTCATCAGCCTCAACATCTACGCCATTCAATCACTTGTGCAAAGAGAAAGACATCAAAAAGCTCGTCGAAAGCTTCAAGAAGAATACACAAAACGTTCTTTTTCGCCGAAAAGCGACATACTATGATCACACTGTACTGCGCTTAATCAGAGCTAAAGCATTTGGTTCAATCGAAGAAATTCTTGAGGATCAGAAGAAGTATGTCGAGATCAGTAACGAAGGTTTTTCAGTTCGTCTTATTACTTTGTATGGGAGATCTCATTTGTTTGATCGTGCCTACCAACTGTTCGACGAAATGCCTGAACTAAAATGTGTTAGAACTGTGAAATCTTTCAATGCCCTTTTGGGGGCGTGTGTTAGTTGTAAGGAATTTGATAAGGTTGATGGGTTTTTCCGGGAATTGCCGGAGAAATTGGGGATTAAGCCCGACATTGTGTCGTATAATACCGTGATCAAAGCGTTTTGTGAGATGGGTTCGTTGGATAAAGCTGCTTCTATGGTTGGTGTGATGGAGATGGAAGGAGTGAGCCCTGATTTGATTACTTTTAATATCTTGCTTGATGGTTTTTATAAGAAGGGGAGGTTTTCGGATGGTGATGGAATTTGGGATATGATGGGAAAAAGCAATGTAGTTCCGGATATTTTAAGTTACAATATGAGGTTGTTTGGGTTCGTGTTGCAGGATAAGATGAAGGAAGCGCGTGGCGTGTTTGAAGAGATTGTGGATAAGGGTTTGAAGCCGGATGTGTTCACTTTTAATTTCTTGTTTAAAGGGTTCTGCACTGATGTGAAGTATCTTGAGGAAGCTAAAAGTTGGTTTAATGTCATGATGGAAACCAAGTGTGAGCCAAATGTTGCGACTTTTGATATGTTGTTGCCATTTGCTTGCGACCATGGTGATTTTCGGTTTGCTGCACGGATGTGTAGGAAGGTCTTTTACTGTCGATTACGAGTGAAGGGTGTGGTGCAGAGGGTGATTGATGGGTTAGTGAAGCAGTCGAATGTGAATGAAGCTGAGTTGTTAGTGCGGGTTGGGAAGTCTAGTAAAATGTCTGCTTACCGTAGCCTCAAAATGCCTAAAGTCGGGAAATAGTGTAGGATCTTTGCGTTATTTATTTGCATTAATGTTAGACAAGGGATCTATTCTATAATTCTGGTGAGATATGCCGGAATAATTATTCAGGTGTGACTAACTTGTTAGCTTACGAAGTATTATGTTCTTCAGGTATTATGAGACATAATGAACCTTGATTAAACCCTACTGTCTCGAATTTAGCGGATTCATTTCTCTTGGTAGTGTGTGTTATCATGCTCATTGGCAATGTTTTGCTCTTGCTAGTCTATTTTAGCAGATTATGTTTTGGAGTTAGAGACAGTTACATTCTGTGCTTTGTTGTGTTTTTGTGAAATTTGGGTGAACTGGGTTGGTAGTTGCAGGGGTGCTCAGAATTAGATTTGAGAATTATATTTGTCAAGCTTTTTAATTTTTTTAAATAGCTGGTAGCAGATAAATCATTGTCCGTATTACTCTTGCTCACTCTTCTTCAAAGACCTCCTTCAGGATTGATGTCTACTGTGCAACTGCTGAAAAGTGAGTCAATCTATTGTATGATACATTCTGTTGGGGCTTACAGTTGTACCTATAGCTTGAGGAATACGTCACCTTGGCCGGCTACATATCTGAAGGCCCATTGTTGTGGACAGAAAGCTGCCTTTGTGTAATGATTAATGTTCACATGACTTTATGAGCGCTATTATTCTGCTTGTCATGCAGATGAATTGCAGCGCAGATACTAGACGTTTGGCCTTTGGAACATGATAAGTTAGATGGCATTTGTGAAGCTCTGTATGACACTTTGTGGAAAGCACAACCTATACTGCATATAATCAATCTGTTAAGAGTTAAAACAAAATATGTCAGGTCTATAGTGTGTGGTCGATCATATTGTAATTGGTATCAGTGGTGTTTGAAGAGACCGTCATGCGCAGATATTGTTCTTTTACCAGCTACCAATTTGCAGCTTTCCGTCAGCAACACATCAGGCCTTGGCAATGGAATGGCAGGTTATACTCAAGTATTATTGTAAATTTGTGATAGTGTTTAACATATGAACTGCTAATTTTATTTCAATTGAATAACATTGAGTCTCATGTATCTGCAGGGGGAACTGACTTGGTAAACCGTTTTCTAGCCTTCACTGAAAATGTGGATGACACGGTACTCGCCAAGTTATTCACTATTGCCATGTTATTCACTATTCGTTCTTGGATAGGATTGTCTATTTGTGGTCTGGATGCTGCTACCAGGAGCGAGGTACGTTGTTCTCCTGCACATTAGCATAAATTTCAGGATTTGTCTTTACTTCTGACGAAACATGGCCTATGAAAGCACAAGCCAGTTCTCCCCTTTCTTGATCTTGACTTACTTAACTAGGATATATTAAATTTTAAGCCCACTATCCATGTGATCTCTTGTAAAACTTATCATTATTTATTTATTTATGATTGACTGACTGATTATGCATATCCGAGGTTTGCCCGGCGTTAAAATCATTCCATGATACTGTCCTCACTGTCATGTTTCTTTGCTAATGTCGTGAAACGGAATCCAATACTTGTTAGAGATGAAATTTGAAAACTATTATCCGTAGAAATTCCAGTTTACCAAGAACAACAATAACAACAGCAGCGGTAAAACCTTAGTCATAAATTATTTGGTATCGGAATTTCCATTTTCTGTTGGCCAAAATTATTCTTTAACGTTCGCAACAGCCAAAATCCCTGTATTGCTTTGAGAATATACTTGGATTTTGTATGTGAAGTTAACTTTCCTTGCCCGCAGCATTTTAATATACAGCTAATGAGATTAGTCAAAGATCATATTATCATAGATAGGGGCATAGGGCCTTTTTTATTATTTTTTTTGGGTGTTCATTTCGTTTATACCTTTCAGAATACGACTTCCAGCATTATTAGCGTTAATCATGAATAGTTTATGTTAAGAGATATTGACTTAGCTGTTGTTTAGCATTGACTTAGGAAGTTGCAACATAATCACACGTTGGCTTGTTTCGTTATCATTTAGCCGCTGCAGGACGTGGAGGAAATAATGTTGGCAGTACGTTATTGAGGAATTCCGTTTCCAATTAATCTACTTTCTATTAAGAAACCAATATTATTGATTGATTATGCACTAATCAAGCTGGCTTAGAATATTAGTCTATCCAAGTTGTGCCATCAACTCTGACTTTGTCAACAGCCTCTGTAGCTTGTACAGTATACTACATGTAAAACTCTCTATTTGTCTGTTATCATAAGCATTCTATTTGTACTTGTAGTTGCAGAAATGGCGTCCCTTTGTTCCATATCATGGCTCTCTTTGCTTCTGTTTCTATATCTGATAGTTCTTTTATTTGCCTCTAACTAACAGCTAGCAATGATTCTGAAGCTTCCCAAGGATATGTTTATGCTCTTTGCCCTGATATGGAGACGGTTGCTCTAAGTAGTGTTTATGAGGCAAACCTCGAAACTACTCTCTCTTTTCTTGGTTCAAACTCTAGCAGCAAGACTCGCTTCTATAACACAACCGTTGGCACTGGAATAAACAAGGTGTATGGCCTCTTTTTCTGCCGTCTTGATGTCACTGATGCTATTTGTCAGAAGTGCGTCTCCATGGCCACAAATGCCTTGACCACTCGTTGCCCGGGACAACGAGTCGCTATAGTATGGTATTTTGATCAGTGTGTGGTAAGGTATTCTAATGAGTCTTTTCTTGGTACCATGCGTGAAACTCCTATGATACCAATGTGGAACAGACAGAATTCTCTCGATATATGGAATGTTACAAGTAACACGACAGCCTTTATGCAAGTTTTGATTGATACTCTGGACGAAGCTGCAGATAATGCGACAAGTGGTCCAGTTGACCAAAAGTTCGCAACAAAAGAAGGAAAGTTTTCTGCTAAGTTGACAAACTTGAGTACTATTTACACACTTGCTGAATGCACACCAGATATAACTTTGAGTGACTGCAAGCATTGTCTTCGTGTGACCATTGGTAACATTTCAGAGCTCTGCAATGTCAAGGCTGGTTGTACTTTGATGTGTCCGAACTGTAATATAAGATACGACACATTTCCTTTTTATGGTGATGCACTGGTTGATACTTCAGGACCGTATTATAAAGGTATGCTAAATCAACATCTTTCTGATTACTTAGCTGGTTCCCAGATTGGATGTATCATGCATGAAAAAGTCGATCATCCGTTCTTCCCAGATATTCAATTTGAATGCTTGGGTTGGAAAAGTCATCTATTTTAGGTTAGGTTTCAAATCTCATGTCAGGGTCAGCACTTAGTTGTTTGAAGTATTAGCCTTTGTAATTCTAAAATAGGCATCAATTTAATTTGTTTGATTTAAGTTTAACATATGCTGAATGCTGATAGTAAGATCTTGCATCTCTTTTACTGCGTTGAATATGTGAACTTCGAATTCAAATTTCCGGTCATCAATGACTAATTAATGGATTTGGTTCAAGGAGTTTTATGAAAGGTCGTGAATGTTCTATATGTGTAGTGACAATGATTTATTCCATAGGTGTTTTCTGTAGCAGAAAAAACTTGTTGGAGATCTGTGCTAAGTCATTTCAGTAATTCTTTCAAATTGTGTCAAATAGGGACTAAGGAAGAGGTTAGTAGGAAACAAGCTGTGCTTATAGGTGTTGGCATTGGAGCAGCTGTAATAGCACTGATTACTGTTGGAGTTCTGGTTTACGTATTCAAGAGAAAAACCTCGCCAAATGGTGAGTTTCTGTCTGTCCTGGATGACGTATTGGTACTAGCTGTGCACAGAACTCAGCTCAAGCAAGTAGTGATACAGATGGCTTGGACAACTTATGTAATTTTTTGTTGCAGATTGTAATGATATTGAAGCAGTGGAGAACCTGAAGTTTGACTTTGGAGTGATAAGATCCGCAACCAATAGTTTCTCTAACGATAAAAAATTCGGAGAAGGTGGCTTTGGTGAAGTTTTTAAGGTAGTGATTGCTTACTGCATTCATGTTTTCAGGCAAACATTGTTCCTCACAGCCTGACCCGGAACTTATGTTCAACAGTTGCTTGCTTGGATGCCTGCTATTCTGTATTCACCAAATTTTCTTTAAAAATTGGCAGGGGAAGCTCCAATCTGGACAAGAAATAGCTGTGAAGAGGCTATCGAGAAACTCTACACAAGGAGTTAAGGAGTTTAAAACAGAAGTCCACCTAGTTGCAAAGCTTCAACACCGAAATCTAGTGAAACTCCTTGGGTTCTGCCTGGAGAAACAAGAGAAGCTACTTATTTATGAGTTCTGTTCGAATCTAAGTCTTGACCGGGTTCTATTTGGTATGATTATTTACAGATGTACTAAGTGTTCATCTCATTTCTAATTGATGATCCTTTGTATTTCTGGTTCACCGTCCTTGGGTCTAACTTAAAGTTGTCTGCAGATCCGGTAAAGGGTCCATCTTTAAATTGGGAGACACGATATAAGATTATATGTGGGATGGCAAGAGGACTACTTTATCTTCATGAAGATTCACGGCTCAAGATCATTCACAGGGACCTTAAAGCTAGTAATGTGATGCTAGATGGTGATATGAACCCAAAGATTTCAGATTTCGGAATGGCAAAGCTTTTTGGTGGTGATGAAACTCAGGGAAACACCAACAAAGTTGCCGGAACATTGTGAGCCATCTAAACCATTAAGGCCTAACAATCTTTAGAATTTTTACTGGCTAGTTAACCTGTATCCATATATAATGTGTTTCAGATCCATCTGTGAGGAGCTTTATCTTCCTATGTTCAGTCTAATAAAGTTTAATTTATAATGCAGTGGATATATGGCTCCGGAATATGTAATAGCCGGGCACTACTCGGTGAAATCAGATGTCTATAGTTTTGGGATTATTGTCCTCGAGATAGTAACTGGTCAGAGGAACAAGTTTGTCAGGACAGACGTCGTTGATGAGGAATCATTGCTACACCGGGTAAGTTACGGTTTTCTGGTTGGTGTTCATCTTTAATGGGTCATGCGGAAACACTTTCCCTATCTTTTGAACATAGCAGTGGCCTTTGTACTTTGCGCACCTCCCCTCTATCTTGCCATAGCCGGGAGATTTTGACGCATTTTGGGCAGTAATGGTGTTTTTACCAATGTTGTACAAGATGTTTCTAACCTTTGATATACCGTTACAGGCATGGAGGCTTTGGAATGAGGAGCGTGCAGTGGAATTGATTGACAAAGCCGCGGAGATGAATGTATCATGGGAAGAAGAGGCTGCAAAGTGCATCCACATTGCGTTATTGTGCATCCAAGAAGACGCGGCTAAAAGACCAAGGATGACATCTGTAGTTTCTGCTCTAAACGGTGATGCCATAGTCCTACCTTCGCCTACCTCGCCTCATTTTTCATGGCAGGCCCGTTTGCAGCTGAAGAATGGGGGACTGATGGGTCAGGCACGACATTTACAGGTTCGAAAAACATCACAGTTGTGGATGCTCGGTAGTTATTTCTCCCATGGGTGTTGTAGACTCTTCGTGTACAGTATATGAAGACAGATCATGACCCATAACCACAGAAATGTCATAGCGTCTTTCTGTTTGAAGATCGTCCGCAAAACTACAGCCCTGAACATATCTGATGTTTCAGAGGGATCAATGACTACTTGGGGCGAGTTATCGCTACAAAATGTTCATAAAAGTATGCATGGAGTTGTCACAACAAAGTTCGGAGGTGAAAACAGATTTACTTCCGACATTTTCTCATGCTAATAGGAAAGTCTAATTGAAGCCATACTATATATGGAACTTGTGGCCTACGTGAAAGAACTACATGGAAATGACTTGTACGAGATTTCTAGGTAGATCGTGAAACATTTCTAGTGAACACGAAAAACGATTGTATCTTGGTAGTTTGTTCCTGACTTTCTCCTTGTTTCTGTCATTGTAGACGAGTTCTCTTGCGCTCTTATCGTTGATCTAAATTGATTGATTTATGCAAATGTCCATTTCTTGCCAATGAAGAAGGTTAAACCAACCAACCCATTCATTAGAAAGTCTATAAATGGAAAGGTTTCCGAAGTCCTAATGTGGTTGGGCACTTTCGGCCGAGCTTTCATTTTCGCGTATGAAGTATGACCTTGTTAGTTGTTACTGTACTTTTTTGTGGTCGTATTTTACAGCTCATAGGCCCTTTGTAAAATAGTGCACACTGCACTTCGTATGTACAACAACGAAAATTATTGTTAAAGACTTTAGAGCAACTAAATATTCTTGAATAGACAATGATTTTTGGCTTCTTTTTGGTTGTAGTTGAAGGTGGGTGTTGTATTGTAATGCCCTTTTTCTCAAATTTATGAAATCGAGCTACAAGTGGGGAAACGAGTAGTACAAATCCGAGTCTGAGAAATCATACTTTTATTTTGGATCAACATCTGCAATGTAGTTTATTCAAGGCTACACAAATTGAATTCGAATTAGAGAGCTACGACACAATCATACCCGAACGAATGAACAAATTGTTAAATTGAATTAACATAGGTGCGACTTGATTAAGGGAAATTAATCCCAACTAATCACTCCCCCAATTAAAGATGACTGCCTTATTTCAAAAAAAAAAAAAAAAAAATTAAAGATGACTGCCACATCATTACTCAACCGTGAAAAGTTAACATCGCTAGTGAAAAGGCCACCATGTAACCATAAGTTTAAAACGAGCCACACCATGTGCAAGAAGTAATAACCGAGGATTACCACATGAATTTTCCGAACCCATGACCCGTAATAGAATTCGAAAGCCATGACTCAAAATTTTAAAGAAATCATAATTGCCGTCAACTCCCACCAAACATGAAATCCAAGAAATAAAGGAAAAAAAGCACCGACTTCAAAATGACGCCATTGAAGATGAAACTATGCGATCATACTTTTCTGGGATAAGATTTCATTTTGGTGTACTCTGAATTATCGAATTATGGGCGCATCTATTGGCGAAAACAAGCGTAGTGTTCAAGCTGGCAATTTGACGTATGCCCACCAATTGTTTGACGAAATGCCTAACTAAAAGATTGGCCGAAAAGGTCAAATGCTGCTGTACCCATGTGTTATATTGGTTTGGGAGGAGTCGCGAGGACAATATTGATGTAGACGGGTTTTAATGACGTTACCAAATGCCGACTTAGCTTTGCCCATTTGTGGGCTGCAGCTAGTTTGTGGAAATGTGACAATATGACAATGTTTGTTCAAAAGATATATTGGAAATCGGGCATTTGAAGAGTTTAAGTCCCAAGTACAATGATGTAGTTTGACTTTTGTTGATTGTGTGGGTTTGTATTGATCTACTTGATAAGGACTGTTGTCTAATGTCTACTGCATTATGTGTGGAGTGTCTCATATGGAGTATGAGAGTGGTCGGTGAATTTAGTCGATAGTAGTCGGGGGGATGTAACATGAGGAAATGGTTTTTACACTTTCAGGATTGATTTTTACGCTCTACATGGTTATGAAACGCTTTTGAACGAACTAAGACTACAATGTTGTTGTATACTCCGTATGTGTGAAAATGAATCATGTGAGTGTCTAAATCAGCTCCTCATAAGGTCGTTCTATATTTATGTTACATGTAAGTATGACGTATGTAACGAGGTTGAATGATAAATTATTGGATTGAAGTCGTACATTATTACTGACATGAGATATCCTCTGCAGGGAGCCAGGGACATCCAATAGGGTAGGCTGATCAACTGTTACAACTAACAGGAGAGGTAGAAAACCAAGAAGCTTCAACTGTAAGTTCTTGTCTCAACCCATACCATAGAAAGGCAATGCAGTTACTTTCAGTAAAACTTTCTGAAATGTTATTACATTTTACTGCATGTCAAACTCTTTTACTGTCTGTGTCGATTTAACAAATGAAGTCGTAAAATCAGTAGTGATGATCTCAAAGGTCTTAAGAAATGCTAAAATGATTTATCTAGCTCACAAAACGGAGATGAAATATACTCGTATATAGCAGTGTACAGCACAGGACACAGTGATGTCAATTTTGTAACTTTAGTAATCTAAATGCACAAACTTTGTAAACAAATAACAGCTGGAGTTAGCTGAATAAAGACGAACTTGCTCTTTTTCTGCCACATTTTGCTCTTCTCTGGTCCCCCTCATTCACCTTACTGTACTGTCTGTGAGTGGCATAAATAAGTCTGTTCAGAGTTGAAGTTAAGAGCAGATTTAGACACAAGGTTGATAAGATTGCCACATAACTCCATAAGTCCATATTCATGTGCGCGCATATGGCGTTAAACTCATCTTTCTGTAGCAATTTTGGCCTTAAATTGAACGAAACAATTTGGAATAACTTCAACCACTAGTGTTTATCTTTTCTTTAATATCAATACAAAGGTAGATCATTGTAGGATATGTACGGGGGAATCATGAGTCGTCTACAATAAAGAAGTAATCTTTTGTCATGAGCCAGAACTTTGGTAAGATGGACCTATTAGTAGTACGTGGTGGGGATTTCAAGTTATAGGTGCATGAGAGATTTTTAGGTTCTAAGATTTTGAAAACTTATTACGAAACCTTTAGAGCGCAAAGTGTACTACTTTATACGGTCTTATCTAAAACTTGCTGTTTAACGAAATTGGTAAGGTACGTCGTGGCATTCATTGGGTTGCCGCATGTGATTTAACCCCACAGGAGGATATCAGGCTCCACACCCGCTGACCTTTTATGTGAGATTTATAGAGAAAAATCTCTACCTCATAGAAGAACATGATCTTTATTTCTTAGACATGGCTATCTGCAGTATGTCATGGTTCTTCGTGTTAGTCTTCCTACATCTTTCTTTTGGTTTATCTGTTCAGAATTCTATAGCTTCTTCTGATGCTCCCGAAGCTTATGTGTATGTATTATGTCCAGACATAGCCACAGTCGCTCCTAGTAGCGTATACCAGACGAATATAAACACTGTTTTGTCTTCCCTGTCTACAAAGCCGAGCAACAAAACCCGGTTTTTCAACATAACTGCTGGTAGTGGAGCGAACAAGGTGTATGGTCTTTTCTTCTGCCGTCTTGATGTTGTTGATGCTGCCTGTCGGCAGTGTGTCTCCCTGGCTACCAACGCTCTGAGTACTCGTTGCCCTGGAAAGAAAGAATCTGTAGTCTGGTATTTTGATCAGTGTTGCGTACGCTACTCAAATGGGACTTCTCTTGGTACCATGCATGATGCGCCTATGATACCAATGTGGAACAGGCAAAATTCTCTTGACATATGGAATGTTACGAGTAATATGACAGGTTTTATGCAGGTTTTGCTTAAAACTATGGATGATGCCACGGTGAAGGCTTCTAGTGGTCCTTTGGAGAAGAAGTTTGCGACAAAAGAAGCAAAGTTTACGGGAAACTTGTCGAACATGAACACGCTGTACACTCTTGTTGAATGCACCCCTGATATATCATTGAGCGACTGCAAACGTTGTTTAGAAATGACCATTGGCAATACCACAGAGTTGTGTAATTTAAGGGCAGGATGTACTGTGATGTGTCCTAATTGTAACTTAAGGTACGACATATATCCTTTTTATGGAGATGCAGCAGGAGTTTTTCCTAGACCTTCTTCACTAAGCGAAGGTAAGCATACTCTACTGATGTTTTCTTTCGACGAATATGCTTCCTGCTTCAGATAGGATGCTTGTTAGAGGAGTTTATTGGTTCTGTTGGTCTGTTCCAGCTTTTAGTACTTGATTTCATATCTAAGGTTTCGGACTTTTACTTGAGGAAAAGCCACGATCTTTAGATTATTGTATCTGGACTGAGTATACTTCTATAAAGTAGCAGGTTTTGGATGAGGTTACTGACAGTTGCTGTATCTTCAAATTGTGTGAAACAGAAACCACTAGAAAAGCTTTAAAGCGAAAAAGAGCAATATTTGAAGGCGGTATTGTGGCAGCAGCTTTGACAGGGGTGCTTCTATTCGGAATTCTGGCTTTTGTATGCAGGAGAAAGTTAAGGAATGCACATCCTGGTGAGACCATGCTACATCTTTCCCACTTATGTTCCTAAACTATTTGTTTTACAATCATATCATTACTAATGTTTGTGCTAGAACTTGCCAAGCTAATGATTGCTGAATAAGCTGAATTTTTACAGTTTATTTGTCGGTAGTCAGCTTGTCGCATGAATTCTCTTAGTATGTTCTTCGTGAATTACTGTACTATTTCACCATTTTACCTGTGAACCCCCACACATAGAACTGGATATAGTTTTGGTTATAACTCTCCCACCTCAAGTAATATTACAGATGAATGATTGATGTGAAATCATTTGCGGCTTTATAATATTATGCAATGTTACGAGTAAGTTGATTGATGTAGTCTAGTCCTTGCAGACTTAAATGATATGGAGAATACAGAGTCGTTGAAATTTGACTTCAGCACAATAAGATCGGCGACCCATAGTTTCTCAGACTCTAATAAGCTGGGAGAAGGTGGATTTGGTGAAGTTTTCAAGGTAACAATTATCCCGTATTTTCCTGAACAATTGTCTTTCTGATACTGTGATCTGTTCATATATATATGAATTATCTGATATGAATCTGGCTAGACATTTGTTTTTGAAAGTGTAGTCTGTCTCCTTGAATGTCGGCTTGTAAGTTTTGTCTATCCACTATTGCTGGCGCTTTCAAAACATAGTCTAAGGGTAACTTTCTTCAGGGGAAGCTTGACAACGGACAAGAAGTCGCTGTGAAGAGACTTTCCAGGAATTCCAAACAGGGAACAGCTGAGTTCAAGACAGAAGTTCACCTGGT
>JBBYHQ010313592.1:0-16792 GCA_038382645.1 Spergularia azorica | reverse complement strand
ATCTTGCCACAGGTTTTAGCCTCATATAAGCCTATCAACCTTGAGTGGAACAGCTTATTTTTATCGGAATCGTATCAGCCTAACGGACCATGACCTACAACACAACCTCACCAGATAAAAAGTATAGTGTCCCCTTTACATAACCTCAGACGAGGACAAAACTTCCCTTGGAATTTACGTTCAGATCAAGACTGCCTTACTCAGTATACTTGAAATCCCGGAAAAAAGCGCAGTTGATATCGGCTTTGATACATCCGAATTCTCATCATCACGCGGCCCAGAAGCCGGTCAATGGAAGCTGGCTAAGGACTTCCACGTAACCGCGGCCGCAGAACCCTAGTCGGACCATGTGAACGCGTGGTTTCAGATTGAGAAGCTCGGTTACAATGATGACGGTGTCTATATATATAATCAATTATTGCGATCTAAACAAAAACTGTAAGACCGTTGGTTTGTCTGAGGATGGACGGTTGGGTGTTATGGATGTGGTGCCTCTTCCTGTTAAGTTCCAAAAAGCTTTCGATGTGGGACTTGGGTTTGCACCCCAACAGGTTCCATTATCCTTTTCATGCATGCATGTATGTGTGATAATATGTCTACGTGCATGTTTAATTATTTGATGTTTCAATCCGAATAAAGAAAAAAGAAATTACTGTCTTAGTGCATTCATCTCAATTGGAGTTTGAAAAATCTACCATGATTGTTGAGTATTGAATACGAGTTTTGGAAATGCAGAATTTTTAGCTCGTGATGAGTGAAAGGTTCATCGCCCTATGTGTATAGATATACAACTCAGCAACGTAATTGGATCAATCAGTATATATAGTACAGGTACAGTTACTCAAATATTTCCTATCATTTTTTATTTTAAGGTAATTCAACTACAACTATTGAGTATTATGGAATTCAAGCCTTGAAAATGCATACTATCGTTTAATTAGCTCGACATGACGAGAGACTTGAAGTACATCTCATCACCTCTATCTAACTCTACACAACTCAGATTCGGACTGAATATATGACTCAACTAAACAAATTACTAGCCAGGCCACTGGTTTATTGGTTGGGGTGTTGACATGATGACCTCATTATACCAACACCCCTCTCTCCTCTAATTGATTCGGCCTTAACCCAACTAGGCCCGCTCCTAGATAGTAGGAGGCCAAGTCTGGTTGGCCCACGTATACCATTTTTAATTTTTATCAAAGGTGTGATGGACATTGCGTTGCCTGCCGCTCATACTCTTGGTGCCAGGTACATACATGCGTATATATAATAGCTTAGCTGGCCTGCCATGCATGGTTCCTCTCCACAATACCCTTCTCATGGCCAGATATGTGCGAATTTACGAGGTAGCTTGGGGTTTATGACTCAAATTCCCGAGAAAGGTCTAAATATTGCCTTAAATTTTTCAAAAAAAATTCAAAAAAAAAAACTTTATAGTAAAAGGGCTGCTACCCCAAATTTACAGGGCTAGATTCGCCCTGTGGTCGGACAACCTTCAGGATGTGCTCCCTTCGACTACCAGCTGCTTATCTAACACTACACCACTACGTACGCCGTCCTTATCACTCAGTGTGGATCACCCGTCCCACTTTCGTGTGCCACTCTGTGTACCCCTCCAATCACGTGCTACCATTTCATAAATTTTTCTAAAAATATCATCTTTAAAAGATATTATAATGAAATGGTGGCACGTGATTGGAATGGTACACGGAGTGGGACACGAAAGTGATACGGGTGATCCGCACTGGTCCTTATTACCCATCCAGCTACTATCACATCGTCGCTATCCAGTATCCACCGCCACCTGTATGCGTTCCATGCCTTTCAAATAGGGATTTTATAAATAGCATACATCACTTTCGTGTCCCACTCTGTGTACCCCTCCAATCACGTGCTACCATTTTATAAATCTTTCTAAAAAATATCATCTTTAAAAGATAAAATAACGAAATGGTGGCACGTGATTAGAAGGGTACACGGAGTGGGACACGAAAGTGATACGAGTGATCCGCACTGGTCCTTATTACCCATCCAGCTACTATCACATTGTCGCTATCCAGTATCCACCGCCACCAGTATGCGTTCCATGCCTTTCAAATAGGGATTCTATAAATAGCATACATAGATAAAACATACAATGCAAGCAATCAAACATGCAAGTAAAATGCAAATGCTGCTGATTGTGGTGAAAATATTATTGTTTTTTTTTTTTTGGTACAAAGGAGCAGCATTAGCTGCGGGGGTGGGGGTATGAGGATTTGAATCTGGGACAACCCCCAGACAAGTTGAGTTCCTAACCACTAGGTCAACCTTGATAATATTATTATTGTCATAAAAAGATAATTATATATCGTATAATAAAAGGCAATAACCACAATCTTAGGGGATTAAGTTTGCCCTACGAAAAGCATGATGAGTTTCTTCGCAAATTAAATGGTCCACGACCACGACCTATTTTTTGAGAGGAGATTATTATGCTAATAGATGGATAAAAATCGGATCGGAGAATCAAGTACATTTAAAGGATACTAATGTACCACGTAAAAACTTACCTACTACGTAGGTAAAGGATGCCAGCATGCAATCTTAAGACTTAAACAGTTAAACCTACCACCATATACGAGCATAGAGGCAATTTTTGTATTAAGTTAGATATATAGGCCATGTTACTTTTGAAAAGTAATAGTTACTTTTGAAATGTGTGAGAGATCTCATTGTATGAGACCGTCTCACATTAGAATTTGTGTATATAGGTGAGGAGGATCGACTAATTAAGGCAATTTTACTTACTTAGCTTTACTGATATGTAAATGTAAGTCTCACACAAAAAGAATTTGGTGTAATCAATAAATCGTCTTTTTTACAAGGGAAATAACGTTGTCGACATTATTATCTTGATGTACTTAGGTATGTATTTGCAATTCAGGGGCCATTTACCAAAACGACCATTGAGATCAAACTATTTACCAAAATGACAAATATTTATCATTTATTATGCTTCAATTAATAACCCATAATAAAAATAAAAAAATTTAATAACTCATAATTTTTTTTATTTAAAAAAAGTTAATTGAAACCCCAAATTTCTCTCGGCTCTCCTTCCCTCCTCAATAACCCCCACACGGCCACTCACCCACCGAACCACCACAGCAACACTCACCCACATCACCACCTCCGGCCGGACGTCACTTTCCGACCCCCTCTTTGTCCACTTCCTCTCTTCTCCACTCTTACCTTTCTCCCACCCTCTCTCCTCCCAATACCACCGTTCCCACCTTCCCCAAATGACCATGGTAGATGTGTGGCCGTACGTGTGGGCGGATAAGAGGAGTAGAAAGTACATGAAATGGGTGAGCAAGGGAGAACAGACAGACGACAATTAAAGGAGGAAGAGAATGGGTGGTTGAGGTAGAGGCGGAGGGGATGTCCGTCCGGTGGCGGTGGCGGTGGCTGCTAGCGGGGAAATCTCGGGGTTGGGGACGAAGGAAACAGTAAGGGGTTGGATTTGGGTTAGAATATTGTTGGATGTCAATTAAATTATTTATGTTTTTTTGTTTTGTTTTTTTTTATAAAGAGAAAATGCACTCTAAAAATGATATTATAATGAAAATTGTCATTTTGGTAAATAGTTTTAGGGCATAGTCATTTTGGTAAATAGTTTTATCTCAGTGGTCGTTTTGTTAAATGACCCGCAATTCAGATACTTCTTTTGGTCTGGTTGAATATATAGTGAGAGAAATTCAAACTAATACTCCGTATTTAACAAATGAAGTCAACGATAAAAGAAGGAATTTTATTATCCTTCTAAATAAATCGCCTACAAAGATAATCACATTTAGTTTTAAGTTTGCCCTTACATACTAATGTGTTTGTTTTATAGTTATCACAGCTTTCTTGCATTTGATAATCACATCTTTTTTCTCCTTTTATCTGAATTGCATTCCATGTCTTTATTTCTAGGGACTTATTTGTCACGAGGCTTCACTTTATAGACGTACGTAGCAAATTTTACATTTGATGAATGGTTTGATTGATCATGTAAGAAAAAGTTGGATTAAAAAATTAGGAAATTTTGTGGAGAACCACCTCGCTCGCATTTTCACCATTATTTGATCCATCACCTCTTTAGAACAAAAATTCATGGAAAACAAACACATACAAACAAAACAAATGGGTAGAACCATCTCTCTACCCAAACCACTCTCCAACCCCCTGTAACCACCACGCACCACTACTCTTCAGCACCAACCACCACCTTATTATTAGCTGCCCTCGATCGAAACCACCAACATGAGCGCTGCGCACTGGCCACCATGCTCCATATACACCACACTCTGAAATGCTACACCTCTCTCCTCCAAATCTTATCGTTTCTTCTTTCTCTCACCTCTAAATCAATCCGCTCCTACATCCAACGATGGTCGTTTCGGCATCCATCGTGGTCTCCTCGCTATTGGCTCGACCAGCTACCATCGCTCATTGTGGGTTTAGACATTATATACACAAGGAGTAGCCCTGAATCGCTCATTTTAAAAAGGAACGTATGTGTGCAAACAATTATGTGGTGGCAACAAGAGAAGAAGAGTGGCGACAGTCGGAGATGGCGTGCGAGAAGGTGATTGGGCCGGAGGAGCTTGTAGTGGCAAAATATCGAGAGGAAAAAAAGGTCGGAAGCAGAGAGGAGGGTGGAGGACGTGGAGGCGGGGGGAAGTGGTGGTCGCCGTGACCTTGCCGGCGGGAGTTACGTTTAGTGGTGGAAGTGGCGTCGTGAATGGTGGTGGTTACTGGTGAAGGGTAGTGGTGCGTGGTGGGATGGTGGTTTAGGTAGGGAGGTAGTATACCCCTTTGTTTATTTATATATGGTAGACGTGGTTCTTCACAAAAAAAAAAATTGAAAAAAATTAAAGTGGTTGTAACACCCCAGTTCATCATCTGAGTAGGAAATAGTCACATATGGCATCTTGTCAGGATGTGTACTGACCTCATAGAGCAAATTTATGAGGAGATTTATAAGAGATAAAGGGCTCATATGAATGCTTAAAGGGATTGATAGTGCTACTATACTCATACCAAAAAAAGTCGACTTTCCTTTTAGAAATCTCATGTGCCAAGAAATTCACAGTCAAGCGTGCTTGTTGGGGAGTAGCTTCAAGATGGGTGACCTCCTGGAAAGTATCCCATACTAAATACATTGACTGAGGAGCTGCCATAGGTAACTACTTTCGTTTCAGGAGATGAGTCGGGGTGTTACAGTGGTTCCCAAAAATTGAAGGAAATAGAAGATAGTTGACCATAAATTTACCAAAAAAATCATTTGTAGATAAGTGAAGCCGCTTGTATAGAGACTCCATTGGGGGAGAGCGGCCGCAACCAACCAAAATGGCAAGCCAGGCTGTACTTGATCAAATCTACAAGGTAAAAATGGAAAACAAATAAAAAATGATAATAATCGAATGAATTGAAAAACAATTTTGATACTTTGTAGGATGATGATTGATGGATGTGTCTGTCTTATTTTCAAGTTCAAGACTATGCTGCAATTTTGGATATCAATGAATCCAAGTAGCATAGCACGACACATTTGCATGCAGCTTAGCGGTAAATTTGTTTCAGTTATAAATTAACAAACCTATATAAATTTAGTTTTGTTGCTATACTATGTTTCCTGTCTAAAGTCGAGTTGCATCATAAGGTTGTTGATGAAGCATCACCAGCTCCAACTCTAATAGTTCATATGCCCACCCTAGCTCCACCACGATTTGAGCTAACCTTTTTGGTCACATTAGACTTCAAAATGTGTCGGCCCAAACCCAAATTCAACCTCTCTTCAATCCTTCCCCCACTTCCTTCTACTGGGCCCAGGTCCAATCCGTCATCTCTCACTTCAACTCGGCCGAAGCCCAGTTTTTCTATAGGTTCTTTGTTCGTCAACCGTAGAGATATTCTTTGGCATGATTCCTTTAAACTTCCCAAACAAGCTGGGCTAGCCTCTTTGCTATTTCCTTCTTGTTTCTGCCCATTAGATATCTGATTCTTCCTCTCCACCAATCTGGTCCATCGACATCCAAATCTGTTGCACAAATAATTTTGGACCCGAAATTCAAACACAACCATCAAATCACCTCCCATAAAACAATCTTTTTTTGCTTTGAAGGAAAAATCATTTTCGTTATTTGTCATTTTACCTTATGAATTTATCAGAGGCGTCTTTTAACTTGGGAGAGATGAGCGGTCGCCCAAGACCTCAGATTTTTTTTTATCAAATTCATGTACATAAAGTATTGTTACGTAGCATAGCACGACACATATGTACGTAGTGTAGCGGTAAATGGTTTCATCTACGAGTTTGAAAAAATATAGGAACTGAGTATTATCAATACATAATACACATATGTACGTAGAGGGCCGGTTTGGTTTTCCCGTCGCTAGGGTAGGGCGGGTCATGCGGTGGTTGGGTCGTCGGGTTTCTGTTTTATTGTCGGTGAAGATGACGGCTACTATTGAGTACCTTGCATTCGAATTGTTGGATGTGGCGCCAAACGTTGCTAAAGTCTTGGGAAGGAAGAGGATTATAGCCGAACACATTCAAATCGGCGTAAGAACTGATGAAGGGCTGGCTAGCCTACTTTAGCAGGTGGTTTTGATCAAAACAAGAAGTGAGAGGAGCATCTAAAGGAGGAAGAATGGAAAAGAAGGTTGATGCGTAGTGAGTAGTGCTTAAATGAAGAATTAGTGTTTGTCATTTGATTAAATTTACAAATAATATTGTAGTGGTAACTTCCTTGTTCAAACAGTACGAATAGTTAATTAAAAGTTTATATTCTTAGAAAAACTTGATACTCAATCTATCTATTTCATTAACGTTTTTCTATTCCACTAATCTTTACGTTGATGTGTCAAGTAATTAAGCTTTCAAAAATTAATGACCAATTTGACGGTTGCTTAGCTAAGAGTGAGACCGTAACTACTATTTGTTAAGCCATACCACACATTTTAAGACCGATTGACATGAATTTCGAGATGAATTAAAGATGTTAATGGAGTATGCGCTTTACTAATTTTGTAGCCACCCTCTCACAATTCAACTAAAATATTCAAACCAAAAGTAAACATCTAAACGACAAGCGAATCATTAAAAGAAAAGACAAATTCTTGTATAAGCCTATTAACTCAACTGATAGAGCGTCGTGCTATGTACGATTGAAATGGGTTCGACTCCCATATAGGCTTCTCCATCTCCCAATCCAACATTTCTTTACAAAATAATCTTTGAAAATGTAAAAACAAAACATGTAGTTCTCCATATAAAAGTGCTAATCTTCAAATTAAAAATGACAATTGCCCAATTTGAAAATAATTACACTTATAAGTTGAAAATTAGTAACTCTAGACTAGAAGTGCGGGTTTTAAAACATTTAGTTTTCAAGTTAATATGGTGATTATCCAATTCGAAAACCTTTTTATTTCAAGCTACTCTACTGTTGAAAACTAGTTTCCTTAAACCAGAAGCTTGAGTTTTTGATTTTTTTTACTCTTCCTTTATTATGCCTCAAATACTAATGGAGTATCAACGGAACCAATGTTTTTAACTTGAAAAATAGAGGTTGTAAGTTGAAAACTTCAATTCGGAAAATGTAAGTCAAATATCAGTTTTAAAATAAATATACATATAGATTGAATTGCTCTTAACTTGAAAACTTAAAGTTTTTTCCTTTTAAAAGATGAGAACTCAAAGTATTGAGTTAAAAATCATGATTTAAAGCTAAAAAGATACAGATTTTTCTACAACGATTTGATAACAAATGAAACTATGAAAGGATGTAGGGAGGGATGCTAGGTAGTTAGAAGTTTTTTTTATTTCATCCACGTTTTATGGAAGCTCTGGTTGTTTTTTTTTTTTTTTTTTTTTTAATTATTTTCCTTAATCTAGGGAGGTTGAAAGCAGTTGCATTGTTTTTAATTATTTTTTTATTTTTTAATTTGTTTTTCTATTTTCTCCTTATAAGTGGGTTGTTTAGTTTTTGGGCCCGTCTCTCCTGTGAGACGGTCTCACAAAAGACCTGCTGGAAAGAAAAAGTTACGTAATCTAAAAGATTTGTGTTGTTGATTGCTACAGTAGTTATTTATGCATCAATAAACAATGTGACCAACCCCTTTTCCAGTTCCAATTCAATTTGGTTCCAATAGACTATAAGACGACATATGGAGTATTGTAGAAAACCGACTTGGCACAAACATCGAGATGTAGAAGGTCTCGATTTTTGAATCAAAGATGCGCTGGTTTGCACAGGGATGACTTAACTATGCATCAATTACACAAGTGTATTGTTCATTCACAAAGCAAATTGACTATGCACCAAATTACAAACTTGACGACAACCCCCTTTTCTCCACTCCCATTTCAATTAGTAATCGTTTGTCCGAATCCAACCGATTATAAAACAACACGTTATAAAACCGAATTTTATACTGACACGGACATCGGTACTCGAGTCGAGGCTAATAATTAGAAGATGTCGAGGATCTCGAGGATGCGCTGGTTGTAGAGGGGACAAGAGCCTCGGTTAAGCCAAAGCTCCCGGGAACACGTCCTGCAATACGTGTGACCACATGGTATGAACACAGGCAGCTACGCCGCTTCTTATATACGATCATAGTTATGTCATAGGATGATCGTATTAGTATTTGATTGGAAGTGTAATTTCTGTTTATTGGTAAAAAAAAAATGAAATTCTAATGTTTGTTGTGTAATTTGCAGTTGATGCCGTTTGCGGGAGGAAAGATTGTAGCCGTTTTGGAAGGCGGCTACGATCTCCCGTCACTAAGGAGCAGCGTAGCTGCCTGTGTCGAGGCTTTGTTGGGAAACAGTGGGCCGACGCGACCAAGCAAAGTCGTGAGTCGAAATGTACTCAAACAAATTCATAAGGTAAAAATGATAAATAACGAAAATGATTTTTCCGTCAAAGCAAAAAATAGATTGTTTATGGAAGGTGATTTGATGGTAGTGTTTGAATTTCAGGTCCAAAGTTATTTGTGCAACCGAT
Organism: Spergularia azorica; assembly: GCA_038382645.1. Lineage (NCBI taxonomy): Eukaryota > Viridiplantae > Streptophyta > Magnoliopsida > Caryophyllales > Caryophyllaceae > Spergularia > Spergularia azorica. The sequence goes on along the minus strand of JBBYHQ010313592.1, from coordinate 7,742 downwards.
TTGGATATAGATGAACCAGGTTGGTGGAGAGGAAGAATCAGAGATGTAATGAGCGGAAACAAGAAGAAAATAGCAAAGAGGCTAGCCCAGCTCGTTTGGGAAGTTTGAAGAAATCGGGCCAAAGAGTATCTTTACGATTGAGGAATAAAGAGCCTGCAGCAAGCCCAGTTGAAGTAAGAAATGAGGGATTGGACTTGGGCCCAGTAGAAGGAAGTGGGGAAAGGATAGAACAGAGATTGGATTTGGGTTTGGGTCAAGACATTTTGAAGTCAAATGTGACCAAGAAGGTTAGGTCAAATCGTGGTGGAGTTAGGGTGGGCCGAAGAATGTCTCTACAATTGAGGAACAAAGAGCCAAGAGTTCCAAGGCCCGTACGAGACAATACGAGAGTCAGGTTGTCGTCGAGGGCCGGTTTAGTTTTCCCGGTTGCTAGGGTAGGGCGGCTCATGCGACGGTTGGGTCGTCGGGTTTCTGTTTTAGCGCCTGTGAAGATGGCGGCTACTATTGAATATCTTGCATTCGAATTGTTGGAAGGGGCGAGAAATGTTGCTAAAGTCTTGGGAAGGAAGAGGATTACAGTCGAGCACATACATATCGGCATAAGAACCGATGGAGAGTTGGCTAGCCTACTTAAAGGTGCAATTATTCCAGCTGGTGGTTTTGGTCAAAACAAGAAGTGGGAGGAGCATCTAAAGGAGAAAGATCGAAAAAGGAGGTTGATGCTAAGTGATTAGTGCTTAAATCAATAATTAGTGTTTGTCATTTGATTATAACTTACAAACAATAATGTAGTGGTAACTTTCTTGTTCAAACAATACGAATAATTAATAAAAAGTCTTTATTATTCTTAAAAAACTTGGTATGTGTCGAGTAAGCTTTTAAAAATTAATGACCAATTTTGACGGTTGCTTAGCTAAGAGCGAGACCGCAACTACTATTTGTTTCAAGCCATACCACACATTTTAAGACCGATTGACATGAATGTCGAGATGAATTAAAAGATGTTAACGGAGTATGCGCTTTACTAGTTTTATAGCCACCCTCTCACGATTCAACTAAAATATTCAAACCAAAAGTTAACATCTAAACAACAACCGAATCATTAAAAGAAAAAGTTACGTAATCTAAAAGATTTGTGTTGTTGATTGCTACAGTACTTAACTATGTATCAATAAACCCTTTTCCGGTTCCATTTCAATTTGGTTCCAATCGATTATAATACTACATATGGAGTATTGTAGAAAACCGACTTGGCACAAACATCGAGACGTAGAAGGTTTCGATTTTTGAATCGAGGATGCGCTGGTTTGCACTTTGCACAGGGATGACTTAACTATGCATCAATTACACAAGTGTATTGTTCATTCACAAAGCAAATTGACTATGCATCAAATTACAAACTTGACGACAACCCCCTTTTCTCCACTTTCAATTAGTAATCGTTGGTCCGAATCCAACCGATTATAAAACAACACGTTATAAAACCGAATTTGATATTGACACGGACATCGAGACTCGAGCCGAGAGTGAGTAATAATTAGAAGATGTCGAGGATCTCGAGGATGCGCTGGTTACAGAGGGGACAAGAGCCTCGGTTAAGCCACAGCTCCCGGGAACACGTCCTGCAATACGTGTGACCACATGGTATGAACGCCGCTCCTTTCCTCCTCCCCATACACACGCAACACACTCTATCACTCCCCACCACCTCCACATCCACCGTCTCCTCCTCCGCCTCCGCCACCGCCACCGCCACAATCGAATCATTTCTCTCTCTATTCTGTTCACTCTCCAAATCGCCGCCGCCGCCGTCTCCTGTTTCCTCCAACAACCTCATCAGCGACACTCTCAACGGCGTCGCTCCACCACCACCAGGTTCTCCACCACTGTCGGTCACCTCCGTGGCGCGGAATTCTCTCTCCGCCGCCAACGCCGCCGCCAAATTTATCCCTGAGCTCGTGTGAACACCTTCACTCTGCTGACGTGTCGTCGCCGGTGAACCTTCTTGAGGAAGATTCAGATTCAAATTCAAATCAACCGCCGCGACGTCGTTTTGGTCGTGATCCGGAAATTGTTCGGACGAACAGTACCGCCACGTGGCGACACCGCAGCATCCAACGACTCTTAATCCGAGCCGTTCTTTTAAGATCCTCCACCGGCTTCCGGCGCTTCCTCCGCCGTCCGATCGCATCATTGTGCTGTGATCTAGACCGTCCATTTTCTCAACCGTCAGAAGATCTAGAAGCGTCCTCATCCTTCCTCCTCCTCCTCCGGCTCTTTGATCGGACGGCAGAGGTGAGGGGTGTAGCAACGGACGGTCTTGATTTGCCGGACTACGGCTAACTGCCGCACTCATTATTATGTATGAAATTTGATGTTTTTAATTTGGTATTTATAGTATTTATAGGAAAATCAAGTGTTTATTTCTTAGTATTAAAATTAAATGAATTAAATAATGTGGGCAATAATTTTGGGGGGGACGTGCGTACATTTATGACTCGTGAAATGAATTTAAAACGGAAGGCATGTACGTAAGGGAAAGTGTGACTCCCGTTTCCGAGTCATCTGTTCCATTTTGTGTCATCTTTTTGTATTCGGCATAGTATAAGCTTGTTCAGTATATTCCATGTTTATCTGAAAATTGTGGGTTGATTTGTTGTATTCGCAAAATTTACTTCTACAACATCTAATCTTGAAGATATCAGTCATCAAAAGTGGTATTCTCGATAAGGGTCGGGCCGTTGGGGCATGTAACTTTTGGTCTGTCGTTATTAAATTTTAGTATAGATCTAATCTAAAGTTAAATCTGACCAAAATTATCTCTTTTTAACCACAACTAAAACTTACATGTCCCATTTCCTTTCATCAGATCATTAAAATGTCGATTCTAGCTGGTCTGGTCTTATTTCAATTAGTACACACACCATTACTCTCATTTCTCCGTATTGGAAAAAGGGCAATATGCACAGAGTACGTATGAAATTGTAAAAAGTAAAAAGTGAGGAGGTGGGGTTTGAAAGGGACGGTGAAAAGTAAAAAGATAAAAATAATGAGGGAATGAATTGCTGGCTATAGTACTGTAGTGGCAGACTGGCAGCTTTGGGAGTTATAGAGATTGGAGACATCGGAAAGAGCAAAAGACAAAACAGAAAGAAGAAAAGAGATTGGAGAAACGTGAAGAAGACGAGAAAAGAAAGGGATTTGTCATTTGTGTTGAAAAATGAACAAAGCTGATCAACACATTTGCCGGTGACTGGCGCCAAATTTTTGTTTCAATTCTATATGTATAATGTGCTTTATTCTCTCCCTTTTCTTCCTTTTTGGTAATGTTTCAGTCATACTCAATATTGCTAGTATACTAGTATACTAGTAGTCTAGTATCACACATGTAAAAGGACGCTCGTATTTTGTTGTTTACAATTTACGATGGGGCACTCGAGTATAATCATGTTTCTTTTCGGCTGAGATTAGTCGTGTTTAGATTCACTATGATAATGTCTATTACTAAACTGGTGAGAATTAGAACCAACCTACTAATCATTTCTAGTAGTAAATTTCTAACTTCTTTGATCGTCTCGAGAATGCGTAACACTTTCACACGTTTTGACATCCTACAAAGTTACACTTTAAACGGATAATACATACAAAACATTCCACGTACGACCGAACGACCTAAACATAATTACGTTATAAAGTACAGTCTGGATAGGGAAGTTAACATTGAAAAATTATGTAAAGTGTGGAAATAAGTGATGATGAAGTAGTACTCATCCTTGTTCATTGTGCAAGATATGGCGCGCGGGAAGGCGGGAATCATAAGTAGACAAAACAAGTGGCGGTTGCATGAATTAGTTATGATTCCTAAGTCAACGTAATGCATGCTTTATCTTAATCTTACTACTATATGTTGAGTGTAATGTGGTTTTATGTTCACCTTGAAATTAATGCATTTTATGATGAGTTTTACCAAGCATAGCTTTGTCCTTTGATATTGATTGATGATAATGATAGTGTGGCAAACATAACAAATATGGGGACAATAGGACATGTATGAGTAGTAGTCTTTTAGTTGCAAACTTGTGATTATTTATGGTGCATTGCTCTTTTTAGGGTTGGATTTCTCTTTATGGACCAAGCTAATTGATAGTACTTGGTACTAACACTTTGATGCATGCAAAATTTGTAGCTATGAATTATAAATGGCGCTTTGATGAGTGGGGCGTGTGATAGTTGGTGAAATTGCGAGTGTAATTTTCGTATATGTTATCTACATTTTCAATTCTCACACACGCCTTATGACTTATGAGTAATCAGATTTGGAAGAAGATTAAGGCGTCCGCTACAATTAATCTAATTTGTCACTTCTTCTAACGTGTCTAAGCTAGTGCCTCTATCTCATTTTTTTTTTAACTCAAGTAGTAAATTCATATCTAATAACAATGTTATTATAATCGTTTTCATACTATTGTTTTCTTTGGGTCCTACCTAAGTTAAAATGGTTTATACTCCGTACTTGTTAATCGAGGAACTATACGGCTATCCAGTTAATTAATGAAGTATGTTGTATATATCTACCCCAATCATGCATGTTAAAGTTATTAGACAACATTTAGTGGTACTCAAAATTATAGTCAAACTCAAACTTATTGTAAAATGGAATCAGCAACAGATTACATAACAGAGAATGGTTGTTGGGCTGTTTTAGTCATTGTTTGTCAATTATCATTGTATTATTATCATCTTCCCCTTTCAAATTTCCACGGTATATAAAATCCAAAGTCGACTTTATTTTCAATGCAAGCATATCTATTCTTGTCTTTCTAGCCTGCTAATAATGCAATGAATCAATGATCATCAATCATCACTAGTATTTAATAACGAACGAGCTACATACTCATCATGAGGCTAAATAAAAAAAATACGTCTTAGTGGTTCTTATAATTCGAGATATGTAGTGTTTTACCTATTTAGAATCTTGCAAAGTACGTATATGCAAAAATTATAGATGCATGTATAAAAGTCACTTTTTTTTAAAGTTAGAACTATATAGTTAAACTGAAGTCAAACCGTCAATCGTGATGATCATCACGACTTTGTATTATGTCTCTTTTTAATCGAGGGAGTATGGATTTGGGTTATGGGTTAGTCTTCAGGTGACATACGAGGATTACTAGCCTCATACCACTCCGTCCCAATTTAAACTTCCCATGGAATTTGAAATCCTCTCACATAATACTATTCCATGAGAAGTTTAATTTGGGACGGAGTGAACTAATTGATCAATTGTATTGAATAGTTATCAATAATTGGTCAAAAACTGATTAACAAATGGTTGATCAACGTTTACCCGAAATGTAATGTATGGATAACCTAATATTTAAACCAGCTCACAAAATTAAATTCATTAACGTCTTCTTCATGACGTAATACCACACCAGGTAGCTCCAACCTAAGCTAAGCCATTGACCAAAGACTTTTCCAGTTTTGCTTGTTAGTGTAGCCTTCTCTTTGTAGCAACATTCATTATAGTGATGACCATCGTACCAAGAAGCATGTTATGACTAAAATCGAGCTCAAAAAATGCGCAACTACAAAGTTTCGATATTAAAAAGACTATTTTTCGGAATTTTGAGGAGCACAATTTATGGACCTTAATTAAACAATCATTGTACACCTCGAGTGACCCTATATATGAAGCTATTGTCGTGATTTAATGTGATTTTCAAAATCTGGTCATGTATGTGTACATGCACATCATTGATCAATCCCTCCCAATATAGGTACCGAATATAGAAAAGATGTAAAATATAATGTGTTCGAATAGTAGCGTATATGTTGTTGCTCTGCTTACCTTGTTACCAATCCTAATAGTTCCGTTTATATTTGGGATTGGTCGGCTTACCTAGTTACCAATCCTTGATAGATGATCTGCTTACACCATTACCCACCTACTTACCAGTAATAAGGTAAGCTAGCTAGTTGAAGTTGTTCAACGACATAATTTGAACTTCAAATTTCTTTTTCTTTTCAATTTAAAAAAAAAAAAAAAAAAAAAAAAAAAACCGTTACCCAAACAACCACAGTAGTCCAGTACTACCCTACACTGGGCTAAAAGGCACGAAGGCCCATGGGGATGGAGACCCCGAAAGTATCAGCATGAGCATGAAGACCAAAAAGAATAAGGAGCAAAAATGTTATAAATTACATTGTACCGGCCCACTATAAATGAAGCCAAAAATGTTAGTACAAGCTCATATGAGCCCATTCCCCTTTCTCATCTTTAGACTACTTTTAGAGTTACCTACTTTTTTTCCCGTCTATCATGAAAGTCGACATTTGATTTGAAGTTAACCTGTGTATGAAAACTAAAAAAAATTTCGAGATAGGGGGTATTATATTATCTACCTACATCTACGGCTACATGAAGTGATTTACTATAAAATACTGAGTAGAATGGGCAGAATTGTGGAAAGTACAAGAAACAGTTGGTGGTATTCACTTTGAAACACATAAAAAAAAAATGAACGGTTTCTAGACTTTGTGTTACGAATTTACCCCATTATTGAATCTACTATTACAACATCTTTAACCCCAATGCCTTTAAAGCTTTCGCCATAAGGTGAGGTAAGGGGGGATCGGATGCACGCAAGCCTTACCCTTATTGAAATATAGAGCTATTGCGCACGGATGACCCAAAATGAAAATTGGTTCGAGAATTGCACCGACTGACTCTACTTCACGAAATAAGAAGCACAGACAGTTTATGAGCCATTTTGCCTTATTTCATTATATCCCAAAACCAAAGAATAATTAGTTTAAGAGTGTGTTTGGAAACAAAGATTTGATTCTCAAATCCAAATTTGACACAAATCCCATGTTTGAGAACTCAAGAATTTGAGAATTTGGATTTGTGTCAAATCCTTTGGAATTTGTATCAAATCCAATTAGGCTAAAAATAAATGACACCTCAAGAGGTGTCATTTTGAAATCTCACCCTCCCCAAACATTTGATTTATATTTGAATTCCACATTCTCAAATGATGGAATTGAAATAATAACAAATTTTCAAATTGATGTTTCCAAACGCTACCTTAGCTCTATTGGAAATGGAAATATTATTGAATCTACTATTATAGAGGAAAAATGAAATTAGAATTTAGCTTTATAGTAACGATTAAATTTTAAATTGACAAGTCCATAATAACATGAACTTAGTATACCACACTATACGAAAATTCAGTACACATTAGCATTACCCTGTTTCTAGATCATTGTACATGGGAGTCGTGTAGTGACTAGTGAGTGTTGTGAGTTGTGAGTTGTGACATGTGCGATTATTATTATTGTATGGCCACAATATTTCTGGTACACAAAATTTTATTTATTAAATAAAATTGAATGCCGGAACTACCCTGCACCACTCATAATCTCCAAATCTCCACTCCAAAAATAGCAAGTGCATTTTCGACAATTCCTCCCCACAAATTATTTAAATAAATGAAAATAAAAAGATGATTTAAATAGCCACACACTTCCCTCGTTCACTCACAAATCAGAAATTTCTCCAACACGCAACAATGTCGATCATTTCACAAATCAACCAACCAACATGCAAATTCCCCAAAATACCCTCACAAAACCCACAATTAACCACTATACCCTCCGTCTGTTAAGGATACTGATCCTCCTTGATTTGCTCTCAATCACTGATTTGTTCATACTGTGTATATAACAAATTGATA
>JBBYHQ010313572.1:0-16794 GCA_038382645.1 Spergularia azorica | reverse complement strand
CTTTGTTTCTTTTGAGTTACGAGTCAATAGGTCTTGTCTCGAACTACGATTGCTAAGTTATAGGTCTAACTTACAATCAAACTATCCGGTTATAATTATCTTCTTGCTACTCGTATCAGTTTGTGTTTGTGGCAATTGGCTGGAAAATAGATTTGTGGACATAAAAGGAAATTGATTTCCAATTGCAAATGCCGGTAATGATTCTTGCGTCATTTGTATTGGTTGGCTTTCAAACCCGGGAGACGTGGTTTGAAATATATTTTGAGGAGCTAATGGTGGATTTTGTTGTTGGTTTAGATCAAAACCAAATGGCATAGACGATGGTGTCCACCCCATATTTTGTAATTGTGAGGGGGTAAAATTGATGAATTGGTTCATGTTTGTCGTTTGGGTGTAAGAAATAATATAAAAATAATATTAGAGTGTAAGAAATTACTCCCCCAAAATCGGAATCAGATTAAGTGCGTCTGCTTTTGAGAAGCTTGGTATTTGATGGATTAAACTTTGTAGCATTCACCCTTGATTCCAATTTTGCAAATCAACAAAATATAACTTACTAATATTTTTATTATTTATATATATTAGTACTAAGTAATTATTTTTAATTCTATTCTAAAATTTGAGATAATATAAGTAATAATTATCATTTTGTAGAAATAGTTAAATTGAGTAATCTTTTATTTTAGAGAGTAATAAGATTTTAAGAGATTGTAAGAAATAATAGAGAGATTTAGAGAACAGATTAGTAATATTGGATTGAATTGTGAAGAAATAATTTTGTATAGAGGGGGTATATATAGTAAATAAGAATGGGAAATGAATGAAGAATGCCAAAGGAAAAATAAAGACGTTGCACAACTGCACAAATGCACAACGACGTTGCTTGTAACTGATAACTTGATAAGCATAAGCAATAAAGTTAGCAAAAATATGTTGAAAAGAAAGATCAGCAAGTCAGCAACGGCTATAAATAGCATTAAATGCATGGCATGCATAACAGCATAAGCCATAAAGTCATAAATGCAGGGAATCTCTTAATGTCAGAATTCTGATTTATGTTCAGCCTTGGTTTGTGTTGTATTCGCGTGCTGGCCCGCGTGGAACATTGATTGTTTTGTTTTGTTTTTTTTTTTTTTTTTTTCCTTTTTTATATATATAAGAGAAAAGTCGTGCCACAGAGTGTCAAACGCGTGTTTACTTGCGTGCCAGCCCGCGTGCCTAGTTCGTGTCAGAAACGTCGGGCCTTGTACCCAGCGTGCCAAAACCCATTATTTGTCCAATTTCATAGCCATGGAACGCTTCAAAAACGCCGTGTCACGTGTCGTGCTGGCACGCCGAGGCCACGTGTCGTGTCGTGTTAGTGTCGGGCTCGTGCCAACACGCTTGCGGCACGCGGCACGACTGTCCAACTCTAGATGACCCAGATCCGATTCATCTGAACATTCGATTTTCACCCGACATAAGCGAACTGAACAAGTTAATTGTGACGCGCGACCGGAAATGTAACTCATTTTATCCGAGAATGACATGATATAACTTGACGCGGTCTGACTCGAACCGAATCGTCCCGATTTAATTTGACCTGACCTATAATGATGACACCCATATTAAACTGAGAAATGACATGGCTTCTAGGCTAATCACGGTGACTAGAATGGGTATTCTACTCACCGTGGGCAAAGTGGTTAGGTAACTGGGTTAATTACTGTCGCCGTAGCTTAACTGAAATTTAACGGAAATTTAACGGTTTAATTAATGTCATCCAAATCAGTCCAGATCAAATTAATTGCCTTCACATTATCAAATCAGATCAGATAAGAAAGCATGAAAGATGCAATCCTATCAAACAGAGCCTTAGTGAGACATTTTCAAAAAAAATTTAACTGTTGACGATTGTATGTATTGATGTCTTGGCTTCGTTTTAACTCAAACACGGGACAATTGGTTGAGTCATAGTTAAACAAAAAAAAATGGGTTAAAAACATTCGGCTTTATAGGAATTACTGGTCATAATAAAAAGTGTGATATTTTTTCTCATATACATCTACTACTCTTTGTTTATTTTTATTTTGATAGACATTTCCTATTTTCAAACGATAAAAGTTACTCCCGATCCCCTTCTGATAAAAAAACCGAAGACATTAATCCTCAATTGAACACTTGAACACTTATTTGCTCAGAGCATTGTTATCAATGACAGAGTTTTTCTTCTCATCAATCTCTCTCTACCCACTTTTCCTCTCTTCCACTCTATTTTCTATACAACTTTGATATTTACACTACTACAATGAAAGAAATTTTCCTATCAATAAAGACTCCACCACTCATTCTCTCTCCTACCCAAACTCAATTTTATTAGATGACAATGTGGGCCCCACGAGTAAATTTACAAAAAACAAAAAAAAACAAAAAAGCACGAGAAGTTCTACAGAGGAAAAAAAAACCAAGCTTTTATCCATTTGCAGTGGGCCCACTTCAAATGTCCACCCTCATTTTCTATCAAAAAGTTATAGGATTTCATTTCTATCAAAAAATGATAAAAAAATTGATGAGTGTATCATTGATGTGGGAAATAATTTTCTATCATCCAATGATAGAGAAAAAAAAGTGTGCCGTAGTGCATGCTTTTAGTTGCTCCAAGTCACAACCCGTTTTGATGAAAGTCCTATTCTTTTACTTAAAGTCTTAAACCACAACCAGTTCATATTTACCTTCTCTCTCCTCTCCTCTTCAACGACTCTTCAACCTTCTTATTTTTTTACTAAACATTTTTATCTTCAAAACAAAGAAAAAAGAAACAATGGCGCCTTCTTTGCTAATAGTTAAAGTTAAGCGTTAGTCTGAAGTTCAAATGTTGATGGAGAATGTAAAGGCTGATTTCATTAGGGTGTGGAGGTGGAAGTCGTTGGGCCTCACTGTGGGCATCGTTTTTTTCAAGAATTCCAATTATGAGTTTGCTAAGCAATTTGTTACCGAATTCCTTGAGTTAGAGGAAGTTGAAGACCTTGATGATAAGTTCACCAAGACATCCACACTAGATGAGGAGGAGGTATGAATTTTTCCGGGTTTGTATTATTCAATTGAAATATTGTGCTTAATTTTTTCTGGGTTTGATCAAAAAGATTGTGTCGTTATATTCTTGGTTAATTTCAATTGATTCTTTTGTGGGTTTATTCAAGAATAGTGGATTGTCTGGGTTTGTTTATCTCGATAATTGTGGTTTTATGATTATTCTTGGTTAATTCAATTGATTCTTTTGTGGGTTTATTCAAGAATTGTGGTTTGTCTGGGTTTGTTTATCTCGATAATTGTGGTTTTGTGATTATTCTTGGTTAATTTCAATTGATTCTTTTGTGGGTTTATTCAAGAATTATGGTTTGTCTGGGTTTGTTCATCTCTATAATTGTGTTTTTATGATTATTTTAGGTTAATTTCAATTGATTCTTTTGTGGGTTTATTCAAGAATTATGGTTTGTCTGGGTTTTTTCATCTCTATAATTGTGTTTTTATGATTATTCTTGGTTAATTTCAATTGATTATTTTGTGGGTTTTTTCAATTCAAGATGGGGATTGTATGGGTTTGTTTATTTGAATAATTATGTTTTGATTTTCTGATTATGTGACAATCAAAGTGATATCATGTCCTGATTATTATGGGTTAATTTCGATGGATTTTCTGTGGGTGTGTTCAATTTAAGGATTGTGGTTTGTGCGTTTGTTCATTTTAATAGGCCGAGCTGAAATTACGTATTGCAAAGACAAGGGCCAACAAATCGGTTAATGTCATGGAGAAGGTTGTTGTAAAGGAACCCCTGCCCGTTTCCAGTGACAAGAACGCTTACGGGAAGCTTCATCAATCTCTGGATGTTCAGGTGTGCCTGATCTGTCTTACTCTGCAAGAAGTTTTGTTCTGATTGTTATTTAGCTTCCTGGTTGCAATTTTATTTTTCTTCGTGAATTGTAATGCCTAGTGATACAAAGATTGTCGTTAAATCCTATCAAATTACCACAAATTACTAACTAAAGTAGAAAGGATAAGTGGGTATCGAACACAAGGAAGAGGGGGAAGTCTACAATGCTATTCTAATGCGGAAACGAAATAAACAAAAGAAAAAAAAAAACAATAAATGGGGGGTTCTTGGTTTGGAAGTCGAAATAAAAAAGAAATAAATGAATTATCAAGTTTACTAAAGCGACCCTCGGTGATAATCTAATCTAACACCCTAATTTAGCAAGTTTTACCTCTCTCTAATTATGCCAATTCATAGATAATCCCGGTTTTCACCAATTAATCCTCTTTTATGGGTATTTGAGCAACCGCTACCAAAGTCCCCTCCTTTAATCCTAATTTGTCTAGTGACCACTCAAACAAATCAAAACCAAAGCATGAAAAGCAAGGATTAATAAAAGATTAAGAACAACCCAAATTAATATCTAATTAGCCGCAACCGCGACACTAATCAAATCTAATTAATTCTCCAATCACAAGTTAGTCATAACCATACACTAAACATGTGAAAGTTGCTTTCTTTAGGGTTAATAATCAATGACCATCAATTAAAAAACAAGCATAAGAAATACCCAATTCAATCCAATCAAGCAATTAGAGAAAATAAGGGTAAATCAAGCAATTGAAAAACAAGGAATTAATTACCATGAAATTAAAGGCAAATTAGAGAGAAGAAATCGTACTAATACATAGGATAAAATATGTTGATTACACCAAGAGTCTAGAAGGGGATTAGCCTTCCATAATAATAATTACAATAATCTTGGGATTAAAACCCATTTTTTTGGATAATCTCTCTCTAAAACTTTTTCTAAAATGAAGAACAAGATGGAAATAATATGAAAGGTAATAATAATTAGGGAGGGGTTCATGCCCCTTTATTCAATATAAGTACAAAACTCTATAAAACAAAATAGATATTTAGGCAAAAGAAACCGCCACTAGCCTCTAGGAAGCTTCCTGGAAGCTAACTTTCTCGAGTCGAGCGCCGGAATACTCGACTCGAGGATACTCTCTCTCGAGTCGAGGATATTGTTCTTTAAAATACCCGTCCTGTCGCCTATCCTCGACTCGAGGAACACAAACCTCAAGTCGATATGCTCACCCACGAGTCGAGGGTAAACCTCCTCGAGTCGAGGGATTGAGCGCAGGGCAATGTTCGAACGGGCATAACTCTCACCTCCGAACTTCATTTTGAGCTCATAATATATCGTTGGAAAGCTAAGACGATGAACTTTCCTCTCCAGTTGGAATGTATGCAAAATATCTTCTGGTTAGAGAGTTATGATCCAATGAAGTTGGAGGTGATGGTGTGTAGTTCTCGGAGTGTGGTCAAGCGATCTTCTCCTCGAATCTTGCTCCAACTCGTAGCTTGATCCCCTCGTATAGTCCGAGACTCACCGAAAGGGTATAAGGCCACCAAAAACTCGTAAAACCAATGAATAATCTTTAAAAATACTCCGAGTGGTGTGGTCTACGAATCACGATAAAACCATGCCCAAATAGACACTAAGGCGCCTAAATAAACCGAATTAACACACCACATTTACGCCACATCACCTAGATGATTGTGAAAAACCAGGAATGCAGAAACAAGACTGGGAGGACAGACAAGACTGGGAGGACGGACAGGATTGGGAGGACTAACAGGACTGGGTCAATGTGACAGCGGACAAGCAATGTCACTCTCAGTTTGTGAATGCCAAAGGGGAACATGTGAATGCAGTTGGGTCAATTGGAAACAACCAAAAGCAATACCACTTCCATGATAAAAGAATTCCATAAAAGCTTTCCATATGTGTGTTTATGTATATTAAGCAAACATCACTTTTAGTGTGTCAAGTGGCTTATTCTATATATTGTAAAGAATAGTGTACATTATTGTAATCACAATTTTAAAATTAATACAACCACCACATCTTTCTCACAAACTCTTCCTAATCTACACATTTACATTCTGTTTTCTTGAATCTAAGCTATGGTTTTCTCATTGTCCTTCATGAACTCCAATGTCTTCATGGTATCAAAGCCATGAAGTATTGAGAGGAAGCCTTAGGTTAGAAATTTCAGTCAAAACTCAACCAACAACACTCAACCTAAAATCTTCAACCAACAATGTCTGACAATCAGCTAGACAACACCACAAACCGCAAAAGGATAGAGCCAAAACTTGCTGGTTTGGCCTATTATTATGAGTGGAAAAGAGAAATGGAGATAGCTCTAGCTACAAAAAGAAAGCTAGGCATCTTGACAGGCCTGATAAAAAGGTCTACTACTGATCTAGTGCAAGCAGAGGCCTATGGCACATGTAACAGCCTGCTTGTTAGCTGGTTGCGTCACAACCTAGAAGGGCCAATCAAACCCTCAGTCAGGTACACCTCTTCAGCAAAAGACATTTGGAACTACCATCAGAAAACCTATGGGATCTGCAATGGAGCCAAGGAGTATCAGGTGGAGCTTGAAATTCAACAAGCAACTCAGGGAAGTAAAAGCATATCTGAATATCATACCCACTTGGTCACTCTGTGGCAGACCCTGGAGGTTATGGAAGACTGGCCATCTCTCACTGAAAATTCCATTGAAATCAATGCTTACTTTGAGACTTTGATCAAACACAAAGAGAGGAAGAAACTTTATAAGTTCCTAAATGGGTTGGATCCATACTATGGACCCTTGAGAAGCCAAATGCTGATGAGAAATCCGCTGCCCACAGTGCAAGAAGTTGTGTCTCTGTTGCAGCAAGAAGAAATTCAAAGGCAGGTCCTAGGAGGTGCCAACAACATGGAGATAGACCAGGTTACCATTCACTGCAACCAGCAGACCAGGGATCAAAACCACTACAGCAACAGGAATGACAACTCATTCAAAAAGGAGTGTGTCATCTGTAAGAAGAAAGGTCATAACAAAGATGAGTGCTGGTGGAACAAAGACATTCCCAACAATCCTGGTCCTCCACCAAAGAAAGGAAACCAGAATCAAACCAACAACAAGTGGAACAACAACAACAAAGGCAAGAAACCTTGGAACAAGTCAGCCCACAATGTCACTGGTTCTAATGAGTCTGGAAGTGAAACCAATCCAGTAATGATCTCACAGGAAGCACTCTTGTCCGTGCTGAACTCCAAGGCCAAAACCAACAACTCTGAATTCACAAAGAAGGAACTTGCTGCACACTTTGCAGGTAACATTCATTGTTACAATATTTACTCAGATAATGTTGCAAATAAATGGATAATTGATTCTGGTGCTAGTGATCACATGATAGCTGACATAAGTAAACTCTCAAACCCAAAACCAGTAGAAAAAAGGTCAAGAATTAACCTGCCAAATGGGGAGGTGTCATATGTTTCACATGTTGGGGATCACAGGCTGCTGAATGGGATAACTTTTATAAGGGTGTTGTTTGTGCCAACCTTCAAGAATAATCTATTATCTGTGCAAAAGCTGGTTGAGTCTGAGGGGTGATATGTAACATTTTACAAAACTCTGTGTGTTATACAGGATTCATCCAACAAGAGGATTAGAGGAGTTGGAAAAGAACACAAAGGCATCTATTATCTAGTAAATAAGCATGTGTCAGCCTAGAAGTAGTAATGCTAATGTAGTTGTAGATGTAGGCAGGTCTAGCTCTAGTGGCAAAGATGACTTGTATCTCAGTGATGATCTGCTTGGGAATGCTCCTGTAAGCCTGGATTTAGAATCTTGTATGACTTTAGGGCAATATTGTACTGATCAGATTACGATGAATGACAAGCATGATATTTTTGCAAAATGGCATTACAGACTTGGACATGCTTCTATGGACAAACTAAAAGCTATAGAAAGTATATCTCAGGCTGTGAAACAGGATAATGGAAAAAATTGCCTAACTTGTCCTAAGGCTAAACTTACTAGGTTGCCTTTTCCTGAGAGACAGTACAATGCTGATAAATCCTTTGAGCTGATTTACCTAGATGTTTGGGGTCCATACAACATTGAAACCAGGCTGAGACATAGATTTTTCCTCACCATTGTGGATGATTACAGTCGGGCTACCTGGGTTTACTTAATGAGAAACAAAAGTTAATTAGGTGAGCTAGTTCCAAAGTTTTACAAGCTGGTAGAAACTCAGTTTGAGACAAACATCAAGATGGTCAGGTCGAACAATGCAAAGGAAATTGTAGAAGGTGATTGTGGCAGATTCTTGAGCAACATGGGTATTACTCATCAAACCAGTTGTACTGATACTCCACAACAAAATGGCACAGTAGAAAGGAAACACAGACACCTACTTGAAGTCAGTAGAGCTATCATGTTCCAATCAAATGTACCATTGAAATTTTGGGGGGATTGTGTTCTTACAGCCGCTCATATCATCAACAGGCTGCCATAGACTATGAGGAAACCTTTGCTCCAGTAGCTAAAATGACTACAGTCAAAGCTGTGCTTGTTGTAGCTGCTATGCAGCAATGGTTCCGGAGTCATCCAAGCTTGGAGAAAGGGGGAGAAACCACCTGAACTGCCAGGGAAAATTTGTAAACTTCAGAAATCTCTATATGGGATCAAACAGGCACCTAGACAATGGTTCTCCAAGCTTTCCACAACCCTGACTGATTGTGGGTACAAACAGCCCAACTCAGATCATTCATTGTTCAAGAAACAAACCCAGGACAGCACCACCATTGTACTAGTCTATGTGGATGATATGATCATCACAGGAGACATCTTGGTAGAAATTCAGAAATTGAAATCACGGCTCAGCTCTATATTCCATATGAAAGACTTGGGGGAACTCAGGTAATTCCTAGGGTTGGAGATTGACAAGTCAGATGATGGGATTTTTATCTCTCAGAAGAAGTATGTTGAAGATTTGTTGAAAGAATTCAGCATGAACAATGCCAAACCACTTAGATTACCACTGAGCTCACATGTCAAGCAAGAACCAGACAAAGGAACACCATTGCCTTGTCCTGAAACATACAGAAGACTGGTTGGAAAACTGATATACCTAACCATCTCAAGACCAGACATAGCCTTCACTGTGCAACTTTTGAGTCAGTTTGTCCAGAATCCAACATCAGACCATATGCAAGCTGCAAGAAGACTTCTGACGTACCTGAAACAATGTCCAGGACAAGGTGTTCCGCTAGCAAGTAAATCTGCAGCCAAGCTCATAGCCTATTGCGACTCTGACTGGGCATCATGTCCATTCTCAAGAAGATCAACAACAGGATACTGTGTGTTATTAGGGAACTCACCAATATCTTGGAAAGCTAAGAAACAAACAGTTGTATCCAGATCTTCAGCTGAAGCTCAATACAGAGCCATGGCCCTAACTACATGTGAGATAACTTGGCTGTCCAGCTTGCTTAACGAATTGGGATTAAGAAAGCTGGGTTCCACAGAACATAGATGTGATAATCAGGCAGCAATATCTATTGCTGCTAATCCAGTTTATCATGAAAGAACCAAACATATTGAGGTGGACTGCCATTTTGTAAGAGAAAAGATTCAACAAGGTCTGCTTCACACAGCATATGTTCCATCTACAAATTAGGTAGCAGATGTCCTAACTAAGTCCCTATCAGCCTCATAACATGAGAAGCTCTTAAGAATGATGGGAGTGTCAAAGGGTCTCCACTCTCATCTTGAGGGGGAGTGTAAAACCAGGAATGCAGAAACAAGACTGGGAGGACGGACAAGATTGGGAGGACTGACAGGACTGGGTCAATGTGACAGCGACAAGTAATGTCACTCTCAGTTTGTGAATGCCAAAGGAGAACATGTGAATGCAGTTAGGTCAATTGGAAGCAACCAAAAGCAATACCACTTCCATGATAAAAGAAGTCCATAAAAGCTTTCCATATGTGTGTTTAGCTATATTAAGCAAACATCACTTTCAGTGTGTCAAAGGGTTTATTCTATATATTGTAAAGAATAGTGTACATTGTAATCACAATTTTAAGAATTAATACAACCACCACATCTTTCTCACAAACTCTTCCTAATCTACACATTTACATTAAGTTTTCTTGAATCTAAGCTATGTTTTTCTCATTGTCCTTCATGAACTCCAATGTCTTCAGATTGTAGTTCTATTCGGAAATAATATGTGATCGAGTTGTCCCACATCGAATCATTGAAAAACGGGATGTTTAATGTATGCAGCTTTACCTTGTTTTAAAAGCGTAGAGATGTTTCTGAATGACACATCACATAGATTTCATCGGGAATTAGATCAACATACTGTGAGCCATTTGCTAGTATAATATATTAATATGATGTGTTGTGTCACTGACATTGTACGGGTTGATCAACAAGTTGTTGAGGCTAATGATTACTTGATTTTCTACCTTCAGAGCTTGTTACGCTTGAACGAACGAGATGTTGTGCTGTTATGCTTGTTTTTTGCCCCTTCAATGTTTCATGTTAACTATATTTATTTTGGCAGAAATTATCACCATGCAAATTTGAAGGAGTGGCTTCAAAGGATGAGACAATGTCTTTCAAATGTGTCAGTGAAAGATCTTCTACCACTGAAGAGCGAAGCGATGATGTATTCGCATGGTATTGCGCAAGCCATTTGGATGATGAGGCAATGGTAATAGCTAAGGTAAACCTCAACTACTCCGTATTATTCTTGTCCATGGCTGTTAAAAGTCAGGTTTTGTTAGACAAAGGAGTATAAAAGTAGTCATAGACGGTATTTCTATTAAAGATGATGCTGGTTCTATAAAAGATTATGTGAAATTACATATGTGGTGTATATACGGTAGACTGCCTGACTAAACTGCACTGGTGGTCTTTCTTAAAAGATCAAAGGAGTGTTTGCTTAGGTTAATTTGTTACTTTAAAATTTGATATTTGCTCTCGTAACGACATGCGAACACACGTATATCTTGGCTTCAGCCAGTGTATTTGGAATTTTTTCTTTTGAAAAGGAATTTGATCTTTTTGTTTAGTTATTTTAAGTATGACCCCGAGCCAGCGGGTGCTAAATTTCTTATCTGTTCCCCAAGTATGAATAAGATTGCTAGCATTTTCAGCAGACCCCATAAAAGTTATGAGATCTTCCTTGAGTTTCAAATGGCATTTCCAAATCCAATGATCATTAGTCCTCGCCCTTCTGCTCCAAATATTCTCTCTTTTAAGCAAGTAAATTTCGTACCATCTTTTCCCCAAAAAAGTGGAGTCAGAGAAAAGACTCCACATCCACTTAAATAAAAGCTGCTTAAAATCTCTTCCGTACCTGCACCACCCTCTTTTGTAGGATAGGAGTAAAATTCCCATCTAATCCAGTGCAATTTTTTGACTTCATGGTTGTAATGGACAAAAGATTCTTTGCTGGTATTAGCTTTCTGGTTTGAGTATTTTCTTATTTATTGGAACTCCATGTTGCTCACAAAAGCTTCTCTATAAAGTGGCATTAATTTGTGTGCTTTTGTTTGGCAGACCAAAGCCATCCTGGCTATTGGAAGTGGGCAGCAAAGCAGAGCAGGGAAGGAAGTCAATTGTTAGTGCTAGTTTGTGCTACTGTTCATATTAAGCACAACTATGCAGAATCTGATGCGTATGCTAATCTAGAATTAACAAAGTAAGAGTATTTGCAGCGGAATAAAAAACTAAAAGAACTTATTTTTGTGTTTTTGTGTTTATATGGAAAGAAACTAGGGAAAAACAAAGTAAAGATATGATCCAATACCCGCAAGTAATTGAATTTGCCGAATTCAAAAAGCCGCAACCCTTAATTCGATCCTCCGCAAAGGATTTAGAACTCACGCATGAGTTTGTCCCCGCAAGCAACCACGAAAGAATTTGAAGGAAACTCTCTTCGACTCTTCGATATTAATACTCAACTGTGTAATCTTTGAAAAATACATGAAACTATCTCACCTTATATAGGGTAGAGATGTCTAGCTTATTGCCTTAATTCTAGCTATAATAGAATTAGGAAACTAATTTAAAACTTACTAAATCCTCAGATTTCCCAAATGAATTAGGAATACTAATTATCGGAAACTAATTATAAGACTTCCTAAGTAAATAAGGAAAACTCTAAGCTAGAATGAGTTTAGGAAAACTCCACAACTCGATTCCTGCTTGGCTCCTGCATCAGAATCTAGCACACTTGAATTTTTTTAGCGATTTTTTTTTCACTTTGACCCTTGATCCCCCATCTTTTTGGATTCATCACAAGGAGATTTGATTGACTGCCATAACTTTGGCGAGGTGTTGCACTTTGTTTTGGCAAAAAAAATTACACGTGTCAGATACACTTAGGTTGAGGGTCAACTAGTCAACTTGCTACTACTCGTCCTAGATGAATTTTCTGTATGATGGATATGTGAACAGGCTCTATCAAGTAAGCGGACAAACTTTATCAAGTAGACAGACAAACTTTACAAGGTTGATCCTATTGGATAGACAATTAGACTATATCGGATAGGTACTATCAGACAGACGCGTAGAATCAATCAGAGAGGTTCTATCAGGTATCGAGGATCGAGGTCGAGGATCGAGGTCGAGAATCAAGGATCGAGGTCGAGGATCAAGGATCGAGGTCAAGGATCAAGGATCGAGGTCAAGGATCGAGGTCGAGGATTGAGGTCGAGGATCAAGGATCGAGGACTGGGCTGACTCTAAATGCGCTAGATACTAACACAAAATATTAAAACAATAGTAAATGCAGGAAGATAAAAGAAAGAGAGACAAATGATTTTTTGTACATGGAAAACCCTGTGAATAAGGGAAAAACCACGGGAGGAGCTTGTTATCCCACCAAGTGCTTTTAGTAGATCTTGTAGTGTTTCGCCGTGTTGGATACAATTGATGAGTACATATACAATGGCTAGTAATCTAAAAATAACAATAATGATGTGTCAATGAGACGATGGGTTGAGAAGGGTATTTGGGTTCAAGAAATGGCTAAGGGTTCAATGATGGAGTCTAGGTGGTTGTAATGGTAATAGGTGATGGCGGTGGTGGCTATGGTGTTGAGAGGAATGAAAGGATGAACATTTAGGTTTAGAGAGATAGTATTAGTGATTATGGAGTAGAGTGGAGATGAATATGGAGGTGGTCATGTGAAGGAATGATGATGTGGGTTTTTATATGACAAGTAGTGTTGGGAATAAAGGGTTTCATATATGAAAGTGTCAAGGAAATGGGTAAAGTGTCTATGGTTTATATGAGCACGTCTCCTCCTTCTTCTAGGGCTTTGGAGTGCATAAATACTGTTGTGGAAGTTCTCCTCAAGTTGCTCTAACTTCCCACGTTGCTAGGTCCAACTTCAACCACTATTCCCTATAAAATAGCTGCTATCCAGGAGAAGGTTGACTGAATCACAGTGAACAGTCCCTATAATCAAGGAAGTGGTTCTTGACTTTGACTTCGTCTTCCTTGGAGATACTTTCCTTGCTGAATAAGTCCACAACTAATTCTTGGCAGCTCAATACGTGGTCTTGGTTGTTGGAGAGAAAATAGGATGTTGTTGGAGAGAAAATAGGAGGTTGTTGTCGACTTCTTCTATTCATTATCATAGACCCGGTCAAAGAGTCAACCCCTTGCTAATTTGATGGAGATCATGCAGCTTCACTAACACTTGGAACCGAATTTGTTGAGCATATTTAGGAGAATATAGTTCATACTTTGGCGTATTCCGTATCTGTAGTTGTCATCGACGTGTGATCTGCCTAACTGGATACTCGACAGGTCGAAGGTTGATATGTCTGGCTCCTTGATGGGCTGTTTGGCTCCTCGATGGATTGTCTGGCTCTTCGATGAGCTGTCTGACTCCTCGATGGACTGTCAGACTGAATGTTTGTTCGAACATTCTATGAGACTGACTCTTTGTCTAATCAGTTTGTATGATTAATGTCATGCAGGCGTCCAAGATGTGTATCTACTCGATGACTTGACTTGATTGTTAGTCGATACGACTATGTATTTGTCAATTTGTCCTTGTCGGACTAAAGCTAAAATTTAGGCCCAAACACACTCTATGACACAGTTGCTTTAACTATTGGTGATAAAATAGGTTTCTTTCCAATGTTTGTGTCTAATTTTGTAATAGATAATTGTACATGTTTATAGAGGAGAAAAAGCTTCAGTTGATCATCACTACATTTGTTGGAGTGTTACTGAGACAACTGAAGTTGCTACCGGTCTTATGGCCCTTCTTTTTCTCTCTTAAAAAATCCGAGAACAACCTCCGCCCCAAAGGTTTGAGAACTTTAAAAAACATCTTGGATTTAACTATTTTGGTACACTATCCATTGTTTACTTAACTATTTTGGTTGTATAATTTATGGTAGTATCTTATATCTACGTTATAGTAAATGTCGTTTGGTTATTAATCAATGAAATTTCATCATTCCTATCCAAAAAAAAAAAAAAAATGCTAACGGTCTTGATTCTATTTGATTATAGTGAAGTGCCATTTCTTCGCCGTTTTAATGTAAGTGCATGCAAAAGGGTTAAAGGGCAGATATGAAACAAGGATAATGTATTACTGGGGAAGCTTGATTCTTGTCCTAACTCCTAAATGTCGCTGGCCTCTTCATCAAGTTTGATTATAGGCACATGGATTGAATGATACAGAAAACTTTAGGCTAGAGAATGTAAAAAACAGTAGGCACTGAGAGAATGGTGTTTCTGTACTATTCACCATTTCCAGAAAACCTTGAAACCAATCTTGTAATTATCCTTGCCTTCGCATTCAACTGACAGATCTTCTGAGATAAATGTCACTTTCTGCATCACAACCAAAAAGATATAGGCTTAAAAGAAAGGGAAAATCAAATTTGACACTTGACAATATATGTGCATGAATAAAACTTTAACGATTTCAATCTTAAAATGCGACAGAAACTTGATTTTGAGGATTGATCCAAACTAGAGCGACATTCATTAGAACGCGCATGATGTAGATGAAGTAATATTGACTTCCAACTGCGGTCTGCGGACATGAAATTGGGTAAACCTCGCTTGTGAAATCTAAAACGTAGTCACAATGTCCTGCAGCTGAAGAGGACAGTCAGTGAATACTCTCAGACTTGTATCTTCATAGGCTGAACCCAATAGACCGAGAATTTTAGGAGCTTTTTATGTATTCAAGCTGATCAAATTTTTTATGAACAACCTGCCAACTTGGGGAATGGTTTTTCGGTCTCACTTGACATCCGGGTGATCAGTGGCTCCCCTACTGAACCTAATGGGTGATTTATTTTACCCTATCCAATCTAAGGTTACGTACTTAAATAGAGATATTTGCTATATAACCTCCTCTGCCGACATCAGTTTTGATCCGAATCCCAGCTGCTGAAGGCCAGACATTGAGTTCATCAATGGGGACATTAGACATCCCACTCCCTATTCCAACACCAGAGCATGTTGGCGTTGCGCTGGGGCAATACCATAATGATTCCAGCCACTCTTCACAGCTACAAGATCGTCCCCACTTTCAATGTAACAGTCGTCAGTGCATACTTCTGTACTTGAATGTGATGTTTTAATTGGCTTAGTTAAGATTTATCATAGAGAAGAACCGAAACAATTGACATTAAATAAAGTCTATTATCATTACCTGGGTCTATACCATCTGTATTTGACGCATCTAGAGGGGCCAATATTGTCATTTGCTTGACCAAAACATTCCTGGAGCAAACAAAGAAACTCAGGTAGATTTTCGAAATGGAACTAACTGGAAGTTCTAATTTTATTTAGAATTACAAGGTACTAATCTTGACTGTACATGATTCAGTAAAATGTGATTTACTCAAGTAACATATCGACAAGTAACCTTCTATAGTGTATAGTAGGTATTAGAAAAGAAAAATGCTTGCTTTAGATTGTTGGGATATCCCTCCATAAGGAGGAAGAACTCATATGGTATGGGTTTAGGAAGTAAGGGGGAAAAGTCCTTTTTACCCTTACTAATGTGTGGCTTCTTGGAGAAGCTTTGCCAAACACGAGGAAAGATAGGCATATAACAACTATTGGACGAGTTGATCCAATAGTTAGCTAGATGACAAAATAGAGGCAAAGCCTAATTACCTGTATGCCCTTATGCTCAGTTTATGGGTTTTGACCCTTTAAGCAAATAAAGTATTTTAGTTTTTTGCAAATTAATCCCTGTATGATTTTGGGAATAGATGTCTAGAAATAAAAACGATAATTAACACTTAATGTAAATAGTAAATTTTATGGTACTCACTATCATGCATCTACTAATTATAAGCCCACCATGCTCTACGATTTAAGATAGATTAATTAGAGAGTTTTGACCGATACCTGAACTTAGTTAATTGGATCCTCCGATATTCTATAGCCTTCGGCTTTGCAAGGGTAGCTAATCCCAACCAGGTCTAACCTTAGATCAGGCACAACACAGATTCGTTTCGTTTCCTACCTCGAATCGTAGTCTCTGTTTAAGATATCTATTTTGGGAGTTGGATAATCTATATGTGATTAAACATCATAAGGTTAGAAGAGATAGCTTTCTCTTTGAAAAAGAAACTTTTATTAATTACTGAAAGATTACAAACTGAAAATTAATACATTTGAAACTCTCTCAAACTATGAAATTCTCAACCGACTATTCTTGATCTAAGAGATATAGAAGTTCCCTATTGTTTTTTTTAATTCTTGGATACTCTAACTGAAAGTTTCATCTAAATTTTTCTCTCTCTAGATTCTCAGATTTTTCTTGCTTGAGGCTTTCTTGCTCTGATTTGCTGTGTCCTTCAAATGAAACCAAGCTCTCCTTTTATAGAGAAACTTTGGCCTTCCTTATCTCTTGCTGTTGG
>JBBYHQ010313561.1:0-16797 GCA_038382645.1 Spergularia azorica | reverse complement strand
TCAGCATAAACCTTCTGATAAGCCAACACCCACAGCTCAAACTTCCTAAGGTACTCGGTCAAGTTAGTGACCGTCTTGTCAGGTTGTCGAAAATTGTCAACCCACATATGTGAGCAGACAGCAACACCATCTTCCTTCATTAGGGTCAAAGGGTCATCCGGGTCGGGCACTCTCCGGTCGTTACGAAATCCGGACCCGACAGAGAATGCCCGTAATACCGAAAACCCATTTGGGTTGTGATTCAGTTGAGTCAAGAGATTGCATAAAAAGTAGGGGCGGATTTGGCGGGATGCGTACAAGTATAACTGCATCCCCAAATACTAAAATAAAACAGAGCAAAATAAGAGGAGAGAGATTCAAGGAAATACCAATTCTTGATAGAAACCCCAAATGGGGATTGAATTTGGCGTTGTGGGTCGAATTTCACTTCTCGAATTCTACAGCTTTCATTCTGCAATTATTAGGGTTTTTGGTTGCATTTGTTCTGCCATTTCTGCTGCCACAAGGGGGGAAGTGACTCCATCAATTTCTTGTCTTTGATTTTATTTGGTTTCTCCACATTTTCACTTGAGTTTTACCGTGGTGTTTTTAATCACCTTCTAAGGGATGTCAACCTGCTTGGGGTTTGTATCGGATTCGAAGCCTCGTAAGTCGTATCCCCATCTTTCGTAGCATTAGCCTCCTATGTACCAAAAACAAAGTCATACTTAGCAATACTACATTACCACTCCCTCATATCGGAACAAAATGTGTAGTGAAAACGAAAACCTACATGAATAGATAGAGTAAAAATCAAAGTCGGATTGAAATGTGCGAGTCATTTTTGTTTCAAGGTTATAGTTTTTGAAGTTTAGTTGAGCTAAGTTTATTTTGAGATGGGGTGATGATAATACTTATACCCATATTGTTTTCGAGTCGCACAAATTTTCCTTTACAACAAGTCTTGTAACTCAGGATGTCAAAAGGGTCGACTTCAAATCTACTAGTACCGGAATCGAATCTGTCATATAGAGTGCATCATCAAATTTTTCATCATAATTAGTGAAGAGTCTTTATTGGCTACCTTTGTTGGAAACACTTAAAATTCAGGATCATCTTTTCCCAAGATCACATTATTGAAGTTTTTATACAAATATAAACAAGAGTATCAAATGGCTGTTCTCATAAAGACAGCCATATGTTTGATGATGATATGGTTTCAGTAAAAATTTTGGCCTACAAGCAAAGTAATGAGAAAGGTCGTGCACTCTGGAACAAACTGATTTGTTTTTTGGCCTACAAAGTTATTACAAAATTTGTGTCTCTGATACTAATCCAAGGCAAGATCAGCTCACAATAAGCCCAACAAGAAAATTTTCTAAAACCAAATGAAGAAATGTACAAAATGGTTATATATGAGCTCCAAGCTTGTTCAGGTGCCCTAGTTACATTTTCATAGGTAGTCCGCGAGATCTTGGCTTCCCAAATCCCAAATCACCACCTTACCATCGAGTCCTACAATTAACAGGATGCACCAGTAAGCCAATTGTGATGCAAGAGATATTTGCATAGGTCTAAGGTGGACCAAAGAAAAAGAGCTATGAACCTGAAGTGCTGAATCGTGTTACTTTTGAATCCGTTCCCTTCTTCAATGGCATAATGCAACTGAAATTCAGAAGAACTGTATCATTATAGCTAAACAAAACTTTTAGCCAAGATATGGTCTAAGGTTGACTGAAATAACGTGTCCTAGCTCCTAAGGAGCCATTGTTAAGGAGGTGGAGTAACAAAAGATGGCCGAAAAATAAGAAGGCAGGAGGCAACTATCGTAAGGAGAGAGCCAAAAAAAAAAGTAAATGGGAAACAATGAGATACAAAAGCAAAGTACAGAGTGAAAGTAAGAGTAAAGAAGTACTGCGAAGAGGAAAAAGAGGTGAGAAGGAAACACCAAAAAGAAACTCAAGCCCATTGCATCAGTTTAGCTCACACAAGAAAAAAGAAGTTAAACTTGAGGGTAAGGTCATACGTTATGCAGTTATCATGAGCACGTCCACTTGTGTATTCGTCAGCTATATCACTAACATTACTATACTTCGACTGCCCGTACAGTTTTCCAAAAGCTCCGGAAATCTGGAACATGACGATATCTATGTATCAGCAAAACAATCTCAAATAACTCTAAATGAGCAATGAAGAATGGCCTTTAATAGAATACTTTTTCTGCATCAGAACAAACAATGGGGCAATAAAGTTCCAAAATGCAAAAAACATATATTATCATGAGGTTTCAGACTAAAGCTTTTTAACTAGATAGCTTCTCTTAGGTTCAAGCTCCATGTAATAATAGATTATCGTGAGGCTACTCCACAGGAGTTCATGGTTCCGATTCCCAAGAATTCGGAACTATAGGGTACCCACAGACCCAAGAGAATACCCTGTACATGTGTAGCTTACAGGTTCTGAGTATCCTGCTGAGGCTATGAGGAAAAAGAAACATTGCTGACTTCAGTTTGTAAACATAAAAATCAAATAAAGAAAAATAAGCTAGCAAGTTACCTTAGACTCACTAAAGCTCACTCACATGGTCCCAAAGCCTAAGCTCTCAAAACCCGTTATATTTTCCATTCACATAAAGGTTATGCCTAACGCTGGGATATAATACCATAAAGATAATTATGTATATAGTAAATCAGAAAGAAATGTTGATGCAATTTCAGGGGATAATGCTTATTCTGAGCTGGATAATCCAGAGTTAGAAATGATTAAAATTTGCTGGACAAGGGAGTAGTTGGATTGGAGGAAAGAGGCAGGACGGTGGGTGAAACCAGCTCAGATGACAAGAGTACAAGACAAAAGCCAGTATTACCAGCTGTAGCAACAAAGTGAGTGCGCTATCCCCTGTGAAGCAGCAGGTTGTACAACTTACTGAGGAAGGAATGACAGATTACCACAAAGGTTTATATTAGGATGTTTTTACTTGGTTTATATGTATTTCTGTCATTTAATTGTAAGCAAACCAAGCATTTAGAATTGTCATTATCCAGGCTCTATCTATATGTAAATTGTAATCACCACAGCATTTGAGGAGTATCAATCTATATTATCATCTCCTATTGCCCTATCTCAAATTCTTTCAAATTAAGTTACAATGCTTATAATCTTCAAGACTCCCTTTCTTCTTCTTGGGAATCTCTGGGTTCGGAGTGGATTATCCTTCAAAAGCTTTGCTGGGATTAATCAGGCTAAAGTCTCCACCTTTGTCGTAATCAGGTAATATTATTTACACGAATAGAGTACATAGAACCTCAAATAGCAGTTTCGCTTCAATTTCTTCTAGTAAGAGCTTATTCAATCTCTTTATCTAAACATGCTTGAACTGCTAGCATACTGCTTGACTGATGTATCGCTATCAAAATGACACCTAATAACCTAAGTGCAAGGACACATGACTAGTTGACATCACTTGATCCAATCAAATTCCCACCTAAAGTGAAAACAGAAACAAGTACTCGTATAAGGAAAGACCTCAGAAAACGACGGATACAGGACATACAACTAGGATTAGTATATCCTGGGTAACTACAAATACACACAGGTACCTGCGAACCATATCTTGCGTTTGTTGGAGTCGTTTGCCTTTCACCAAGAAACCTAATAAAACTCCTGCAACACCCAAAAAATATAAATCTTATCCATAATCCCATTTAAAATGAAAAGGAGAAAGTATTTCCCCGGCTGCACTACAACAACTAGAATCTACCATAGAAGTAGAAGAAACTGAAACTACCAACAGTTAATGAGCTCGGAAATCAACTAAACAAAACGCTTTACTTCACAACTCCTAATGTTCAAATTATATAAACATTAAAGTACAATAGCGAAAAAAGTTAGCTATTAATCTATTATCACTTACCACAATCCACTTTCATCTGCTGCAAAAACCATCGGATTGTAGTCAAATCCCACACCTATAACCAATTTCTCTGACACAAACAGGATCTGCAAGGTCAATGGATAAAAATCAGATATGCTACTTGATAAACACGAGTTTAGGTAGCATTAAATTTGTAAGTGAGGATACTGAGAGAGGATGCTGACCCACATCACGGAGCGGCAAATCACGAAATGCAACAGTTTGAGCCAAAGGTGAAGGGCCGACATCATCAACAAAATATATCATCGAGTTATGACCTTTAGAGCCAAGAAAGAAAATCTGTGAATATGAGACTGCAAATATCAAAGTATTTGATGCATACTAAATTGAAGCATAAGTAAGCAAGATTCAGCCGATCAGCCAGAAAGAATAAAAGTAACCAGATTAAGAAATAATTTCTGACCTACATATGCCAATGTATTGCCAGAGAGAGACCACTTCACACCAAATGCCCAAGAATATGAGAGATCAAGCTGAATAATTTGCTGGAATAAGTGGAGACAGAAAGATACGTCAAGCAACTATGTAGTACTTAAAGAATTCACACAGCAGGTACTAGGTTTGCCAGACTAACAGATCAGAGAGAGGAGATGCAATATGGAAGAAGCATAGGGCAGAGATAACTATATATTAATTTCAAAGTTGACTCATGATGTTTAGAGAAGGGGAGCCTTGGCGCACCGATTAAGGTGTCGCTTTGTGATCGATAGGTCACGGGTTCAAGTCATAGGAGCAGCATCTTGTCCAAAAAAATGACAAGGGAAGGCTTGCCCCCTCTACACCCTTGTGGTGGGACCCTACCCCGGACTCTCGCCTTGCGGGGACCCCAATGTGCAGCGGCCCTTTTTATTCATGATGTTTATTAAGTGACTTCCTTAACAAAGTCTCAGAGATCCATCAACACCCGCAAATAAAGGTCAGAGGACTCGCCTTGTTCGCCAAATGTCAAGCACCAGGTACTATTACATGAGAAACAACGGCTACAGTCTTCACCAGAACATTATTCTCACTAGGAGCTACTTTCTTTTAGGTGTTTTATGGTTGTGAGACTTGTGTCCAAGTCCCCTAATAGGCTTCAGGGGGGAATATCACCAATGACTTTGGGTCATAAGAACATGAGACCGTCATATATGCCTCTAAAAGTAACAAGAAAAGGAAAATGGTCTTACGCAGTATAAGACTGCATCACTGCACTATATTTGCAAACATAATTACCAACATGCCACAGCACTGCTGGGTGCTGAGGCTCATCCTACCATTAAACTTTGAAACTCTATATTTCAGTAATCTGGGGCTTTTGGGCCATGAAAATAACAGACCAAATGCTACCATCACAGCTAGAAGAAAAGTTTCTTTATATGGAGCAACCATAGAGAGAACATAGCTTCTAACTGAAATATCTGAATTGAAGGGCTCAATAAGGTACAGGATCTCTTCAGTTTAACCATGTAGTCAAATCACAAACCTCTCCAAACTTTGTCTCTGATGAAGAGCTTCCTTCAGAGTCCCTGACCAGATTTCATAACAAATTATAAGAATATTTATATGGATTTGATAACGCAACAAGCTCCAACCTTTTAAAAAGTAGTCAACAAGCTCTTATGTTAACAATGATACCTTGTATCGATACCCTTGATAAAAGTAGAAAAAACTCGGCATTTTCCATCTGTTGATGTGGTTGCCAAAAGAATCTACAAATATATAACGAAACGTGTTCAATTAAAACACAGCCCAAATTCCTAAAAAGAATAGAGAAAGAATGATGTGTAAGAGTATGTATCTAAGAGCGACATCCAAATTTTCTATATACCGAATCCCAATGATTTAAAAAGAACTCAGAAGACAGGCAGAGAATTAGATTGCGTCCTGATCACCAACAAGTTCATGACGTGCTAAATGTCGAATAGATTTCTCAATAAGGAACTTCCTATCAAAGCTACTGATTAGTCTGATAGTATACAGAAGATATGATGCATTGTGCAGAACCATAGTGAGTTTGAAAAACCTACATGGTGGCAGTCTGGCAGATACTATGGGCAACAATACGAGCATGAGCTCGATGAGGATATCAGTGGATACAGAGGTCAATTCCTTTGTATGGAATTATGGGTTGTTTTCAGATTACTTTGTCCAAATAAGCACCATCAGTGAGCACGAATTTCATATAGAATTGTAGAGGTCAATCAGAGAAGTCTTGAAACAGTAAATTTGTCACCACTTGGGTTCAAACTTCTACATGGACAAGTTTTCAGCAATGTGCAGTTGAAACTCCATACTGTTACTCAGGAATAGAATAAATAGAAAAGACAGTAAACATAGTTAAAGGCCTTACATTGTTCGGGTGCCAAGCTACACTAGTTACAGAAGAGTTGTGCTTCTTCCTTATAAGTTTACTGACCCACCTGAAGCAACACAAAAAGACAACACCAGTTAATTGAGCAGTGTTATTGTACTGGGTTTTATGATTCACATAGTGCTATAATTAGAGTATTAAACCAATTATTGGGCCTCAACCATCAGCTTAAGCTTTTAGATTGAATGGTTCCATAACATGGTATTAAACCATTCTTTCCCTTTCAATGAAAGATGAGAACTTAAAGAGTAAAGAAAATAGCTTGGTTAACAGGTAGTTGGCGGCAGGGTGCAATTACCTTTTCGTTGAACAGTTACGCATATTTGGCAAGCAAATTTTTAGGGATAAAGATAACGCATGAGCCCCCAGATTCTCATACACCTCTAGATATTACTGCTCAATACAATTGAAATGATACATGTGTGATGTGTCACTCAGGCCTTGGGTCATAAACTCCACAACCTACTCAATCTGAGTCATGCGCCACTTCTCTGCACATTGAACTATCTTCTTCCCCTTGGTGACTACTGACTATAAAACATGGAACAGTTCACAATTTTGATTGATCTGCTCTCACTCTTGCTATTCCCTTTAGCTGTGAGACTGAGTTTCAGGTCAGTGGTTGTTAATTTGTTACACATATCAGAACTTAATGCTCTCTTCAATTGAACGAAACTTCCAGAAAGAAAAAAGAACCTTCATCCTTAATTAGAGAAAAGAAGAGCTGCAGACACAAGCTCAGTGCACAAACTAATACTGGGAGCAATCTTGCACATTGTTCAGTAAAGAACTAGCCTAATATATAGCTTATTATTCAGGTTGTTCCTCGATGCACGGTACATGAACCTGAAATTCTAAACTGGGCACCTATGTAAAGTCAGTGACTATGACACTATTCTACTACCTATTGAACTGATCAGCAGAGCCTATCAGACACTAAATGTAAACACCACATTTAAAAGAAAGTCAAAGACAGAAAATCACAAGTAAACCACCTTTATGATTTCCACCTAAAAATAAAAATCGCCAGACATATGATATAAATCAATTCATCAAATACTAACGGATCAAAACAAGAAAGCTTACTTACCAGTTATTGTCTTGCTCATAGTAGCATATACAAACTGTCTTAGCTCCACTTCCAACAGCAAACTTGTTTTCTAGGGCACAGGAAAGAAAATGAGTAAGGGCTTGATTTCCAATTTCTGCAGAGGGCTTAAACAGTAGAAGATTACAATTCGCAACTTTCTGATCCCCAATGACATTATCGTAACCAGTGGGATTGGGGGCTCTGAGTTGAACTGAATTAGACCTGTAATCAAAACTGTGTTACTAGAGCGTCCCCTAGGCGGAGAACTCATATATCTCTCGTTTAGGTACCCTCAGGCACTCAGTGATATGCAACATGAACAATTATTCTTATTGTTATTAAGTGCTACAGAGAAAGATGATCACAACCACCATATGCAGAGGAACAGATAGACAGTTGTGTAGCCCACTGAAAAATCCTCCACTACAAACTTTAACGCATGCAGAGAGATAAAAGGGAGGGATGATAAATTTGATGGGATACCTTAAGGTCCTTAACTATTCTTGAGAAAAACATGTAACGCTTAGCTGTCAAAAGAAAATTTTTATGCAAGGGGATACCGAGAACTAATACAAAGGGAAGGGAGAGACATAAATGTTGGAAACCTACTAGTACCCTTAATTTTATTCTCAGATGACCTATGTTCTTATCAGCCCTTATGTTTGCATCCAGTAACTATAGAGTTTGCTTCAAGCATGTTCTCTTATAATTAATGCCATAGCAGAGGAGGGTTCACACAATAAAGTTTTGCACAGTGACATTCATTTGAAGACATATTATGTGAATATAAGAGTTATTATGATATTATCTACTAAAGGACCTGGCTTGTGATGAGGCTGCTTGAATTTCGTGGGCATGTTTTAGCTTTCTCAAGAATAAGCATAGAGAATTAGGAAAACGTGCCATGCCAATGAAGAAGAACATCAAGTATATGAACTACGAGCTGATGTTACATGAGTTATAAGAGCGTTGATGATTTCAAGTTACTAGCATACCTTTTGGGCTCCATTGCACACACAGGGCAGCACGATTTAAGCGTAGGATAACAAGAGTTGGTACCCACTCTCCAGCTTCATGGTTCCAAACGTACCTGAAAAAAGTAAAGAAGAAAATACAAATATGACAAATTGGAGAATTCACCTCAAACTAAGAACTATAACAGCTGCTTGACACTGAACATAAGATTCAAGACCAAAGTCACTCACGAATTTCTATCATGAGATACTGTCACGATTTTGTTTGTTTTCGAACTCCAGTCTATACCACATACAACTTGATCATGCTGAAAAAAGAAAAGAGCGGAATCATGTCAGGTTAAACACTTTCAGCAAACATAGAAGAATGTACAGGATAATGTATATGTTGATAAAAAATTAAATTAACTTAATACATGCTTATTGGGAAACTTTCCATTTCCAATGGAACCAAAGACTAACTATTCCTTGGCTTTGGGATATAACGGAATAAAGTAAAATGGATCACAAAACTGTCTGCGCTTCTTTTATTGAGCAGCCAGTCAGTGTGATTCTCGAAGAAATATTCATTACGGGTACTGTACACAGCTTCTCTGTATTTTCAACGTAGGGGCAAGGCTTGAGTACATCCGACCCCCCTTACACCGCCTTATGGCGTTAGAGGTACTGGGGTATCGTTGTTGTCGTACAAGCTTATTGGCAAAAAAGAAGTTAATTTAGATTTAAAAAAAAAAAAAAAACAACAACAACCAAGCCTAATTCCCAAAATGATTTGGGGTCGGCTAACATGAATCGTCATGTGTGACCATCTCGCGTAGGTCATAAAAGTTAAAGATCATTGTAAACAAGTTTTAAAAGTATTGAAACACGTTTAACAAGAATTTTAGAAAAACAATTAAAAGAAAAAGAAAACGATACAACAACAACAACAACCAAGCCTTATTCCCAAAATGATTTGGGGTCGGCTAACATGAATCGTCATCTAGTAGCCGTCTTGGCAAAACGATAATTTTAAAAAAAAAATAGTTATAAAACAAGTGAAAAGATATGAAATTATACAAATGATTAGAAGAATATGTTTGAGAGAAGATGAAAAAATTCGAGAGAAGATGATAAGTTAATTTAGGATCATGAGGGAAGATTATGTCTGTACGCTCATTACATATGCTTACGGCCTTTTCTTTTCCATTTCACAATTTTAAAGGATAATAAACTTCTTCTAATTTGCATATACAGAAAAGTCTCCCTTCCTCGATACACTTTACCCTTTTTATACTTTTTGTTTTTTGGGTAAGTAGCTTTTCTTTTTTATTTGAAAGATAGTGAGTAGTGACCCATCCTACCTTTAGCAGAACGTGTATCCTATCCCACTTGCCATCTGATAATTGATAAATGTGAACTTCTTCAGTATTGGGGCATAAAGCAAGCACTGCAAGAACAGAGAAATTCTGCGTCAGCTAACTTTGACTGCATGACAACACTACGGAAGTTTGAAGCAGCCGCAGAATAGAGCTCATAAATTTTATTTTACTATGCAATCTGAATAAAGTTATCATTCACATATCTTTCAAAGAAACAGAAACAAACTGTCAGTCCTTACGTTTCATCTAAAGACAGCTTGATGTGTGGTCATTAAGGTTTTCCTTGTAATATCATTAAAGCCCATCCCTATCTTTCAGAGAGGTTCCATTGTTCCAAGCCAATTAACTTATTTCTTACCACAGATAGTCAGGACATCAAGGATGAATTCCTGCAAGAGAGAGCACCACACTTCTGTTGTGTCTTATCATCCAAAGAAAAAGGGGTTCTCAACCATGATAAGTCTTCATTTTCCTGGCTGTCCTTGTACAAAATTTGCTGCCCTAAACATCATTGTATCTCTCAATATATCTCTGTTGCATTTTAGCCAAGGGGAGGAGTTTCAGGTAGGTGAGGACCCAACTGCAATT
The DNA here is from genome assembly GCA_038382645.1 of Spergularia azorica. Lineage (NCBI taxonomy): Eukaryota > Viridiplantae > Streptophyta > Magnoliopsida > Caryophyllales > Caryophyllaceae > Spergularia > Spergularia azorica. The sequence continues at coordinate 6,518 of JBBYHQ010313561.1, read as the reverse complement.
GCACAGTTCCTTTATCCAATGGAAGGTCTCAACCATTAAGCACTAATGATAGATCATCCCCCTCATAGGAACTTATATCATCTTTGAGTTATCATTAGTACGCATTTAGTACTTGTTTCTTTCTCTTTTACAGCCATTACACTATGTGTTTATCCCCAATTCCTCCATCTTGTCATATAAGTTTTGACACTCGACATCCGTCTCTCAAGTTTGCATGTCGAGGAACATCAAAATGCCCTCACTTATATTGATCTCTCCCAAATTTTGACTTAATTCCCTGTATGCAATTATAAGAGGCTTCCTCAGCACCGAAAAAGAAAATGGTGTTCAGAGGCTTCCTTCTCAAAATCCAAGCTTGGCAACTTCTGTTTTGGTGCCAGTATCTGCTTAATGAAAGCAGGTTTTGTCAATTTTATCTCAAAATCTTCTCCTCTAAAGGTGTTCCAAGTATCAACACTACACAAATTTGACCACACTAATCACCACTCACCATTTGACCAAAGACGCAAAGAAATTCTGCACCCTATAATGGTACGTAACTCTCAGCCCATTATATGTGTCTAGAAGTGATAATTAGGTCATGTAGCCACTTAGCCAGTAAGAAGGAACTACGATCAGCTTGCGAGCATCCACAATGATCAATCATATTTCACATCAGGTTTGAATTTCGAATTAAACCCAATCACACAGATTAACTGTTTGTAACTCGGAGAAAACAATGATCAATAATCAAACTTGTAAGCACAAACAAACAATTGAACTAAAAAAAAAACAAACTAAGAAAAATTAAACATCATCATCATCATCATCCAAAGACATTACCAGGAGAAAAAAAAATACGAAATAGATGCAACCCATTTACAAAGAGAGGGAGATGGGGAGTATCAAGAAAACATACTGGAATTGTCAGGACTCCAAGCATGGCAAGTGATGCATTGAGCAAACTTGTGAACAGAAACTGTACTCATTGTTTGTCAAGTTTAAGAGAAAGGGGATCTGGGTTTGTGGGGAATTATGAGGATGAATGAGAAATTGGGGAGTAAATGCGATCTGATTGGTCTTGATTGATATGCTTCAAAGGGAAGACTCATGAAATAGAATGTGAGAGAAAGGGTAATCAGCTCAAACTGAACTTTGAGTTTAAGAGTTGTTGGATTGGGTTTTAGTTTCGGCAAACGCACGTGGTGTCCCTGAGTTTTGACGTTTTGCACATGCTGTCCCTGCTTTTGAAACTACTACTCTCTGGTGTCCCTCAGTTTTACACAACGCGGCACATGGTGTCCCTGGGTCTAACTCTGTTAACAGAGTTCCGTTAAGTGATGACGTGGACGTCATTAATGGTTGGCAAGAAAATAATTAGTGTTGTTAATTATATGTTAAACAAAAAATAATAATAAAAAATTACATAAAAAATAAAAATTCTCTAAAAATTCCAAAAAATTTCCAAAAAAAATCCAGATACTGATTTTTCCAAAAATAATTTCAAATATTGATTTTCGAATTTTTTTTCCCCGAAATTATGTTATTGGTGAAAAACACAGTGCACATGGTGTCCCTTAGTTTTACACTTTTGTGCACATGGTGTCCCCCAGTTTTACAATTTGTGTATGTGGGGCGCCTGAGTTTTCCAAGTTAATCAAATGGTGTCTCTGCTTTACATTGAATCCGTTTTTTACATCTGAATGTGCACGTAATAGTTAAAGCACATTTAGCTCAGTAAACAAGCAAATGACACCTTATAATCAAAATGTGAACAACCCTAAAAACCCAAAACCCAAAATCAGATGAAATCAACACCCAATTCATCAAGTAGAATAGTTCAAGACTAGATCAAGAGGGATTAAAGAGTGAGCAATAAAAAAAATTGGGTGCGTAAAATTGGAGACAAACTCAAGTTGTAAGATTGTTCACCTGTGACCTGATAAGCAAAATTGAAAGAAATAGATCAAAACAACTCCAATATTTGCACCCAGAATGCCGACAAAATCACAGCTTTAATAGCAGATCATATTAACATAAACAGACACTTTTCAATTGAGTGGAGTGCTCGCCAATTAAGTATTAAGCAAGTTTTTGAGACACTTTTCAATTATTATTATTATTATTATTTTTTTTTTTGGTATATCACTATATCATGCATTATATTGGTGTTTTAACTTTTAACTGCAAAAATACATCGAAATTGGATTGGTTGGATTCTAATTGGGTTTGGAATGATTTTGGGCCGGCGTTTTTTCCGCGGACATATTACCATCAATAGGTGACATGACATTGACCTCAAAAAAAAAAAAATAGGTGATATGACATGTGCCAAAAGACGATAAACAACATTAATAACACATGAATAATACAGTTCCTCGCACAAATTATAAAAAGGATCTCCTTTCTAAATTCTTGAGAAAATCTAACAGCTTTTAAAACAGTGGTCAAAATTGGCCAAAAACGTAATATAGTGCACGATTTTTGGTAAAAATAGTTCCGAAATAAAAAGGGCCAAAACTTTTATAGATAAACCTACAGGTGTTATTATGGCCGTGTGAAAATATTAGAGCCAAAAACATAAGGTAGGCCCCCAAACTCGACAAAAGAAGACATATTACCGTCAATAGGTGACGTGTGGCGACAGACCTCAAAGTACATTGATAGCGGATGAATCAATTCTCATAAATAACAAAAGTCAACCAAAGATCTCCTTCGTAAAATTTTGAGGCAATCTACCGACTTTAAAAAAAAGTGGTCAAAATTGGACGAAATCGTAGTATATAGTCCACGGACATAATCAATTTTCATGCAAATAACCTCAAGGTAAGGTGGATTGATGTTCTCTTGATTTTACCATAAACTTACATATGGTAACTACATATTCATAAGTAATAGATGAATTCTTTATGTGATTACTAAAACTTACATATGTTAACTACATTTTCATAACACTTAATTAATTCTCTATTCACCTAAAGCTCTAAGAAAATTCGTATGTCTTTTAACCTATTTAATAGATTGACCTATAATTGTTAGAATTGAGAAATTCCTTTGAATAAGTTAAACACATACCCATTTATAGTAAGGCGACTTATACTTATTAGTATTAGTATCTCAAATTTAAAGGTCATCATTGTTGCTTATATGTACCAAAATGTAGAAAATGTCATATTACACTTTTGACTTATGGATATTATCTTTCATAACATATAAAATGATCGATTTCATGATTATGAAAATGTCATATCTTCATGGTTACCATAAACCTTATTTTCATGATTACCATCCCTTATGTATGGTATACTACATTTCCATAACTAATGTATGAATTTTTTACATGATTACCATAAACTCACATATGGTATAACAACAATTCCATAATATAAATTAATTCCTTATTCACCAGAAGCTCTAATAAAATTCGAAGGGATCTAGACCTCTTCAATGCCCACGAAAAAAGCTTCGTCTATAAATATATAAGATAAGATTATAACAATGACCTACTTCGTAAATTTTTGAGAAAATCTAGCAACATTTAAAACAATGGTCAAAATTGACCAAAAACGTAATATATAGTCCACGAATTTTGGCCAAAATAGCTCCGAAATAAAAATGGCCCAAACTTTCATAGATAAACCTACAGGTCTTATTATGGCCGTGTGCAAAATATTAGAGCCAAAAACATTAGGTAGGCCCCCACACTCGACAAAAGAAGACATATTACCCTCAATGGGTGACGTGTGGCGACATACCTTAAAGAACATTGATAGAGGATGAATCTTTTCTCATAAATAACAAAAGTCAACCAAAGATCTCCTTCGTAAAGTTTTGAGACAATCTACCGACTTTAAAAAAAGTGGTCAAAATAGGACGAAAACGTAGTATATAGTCCACGATTTTTGGCAAAAATAGCTCTGAAATAAAAAGGGCCTAAACTTTTATAGATAAATGTAAAGGTCATATTATGGCCGTGTGCAAAATATTAGAGCCAAAAACATTAGGTAGGCCCCCAAACTCGACAAAAGAGGATATATTACCCTCAATAAGTGACGTGTGACGACAGACCTTAAAGAACATTGATAGCGGATAAATCGTTTCTCCTAAATATCAAAAGTCAACCAAAGATCTCCTTCGTAAAGTTTTGAGACAATCTACTGACTTTAAAAAAAGTGACCAAAATTGGCCGAAATCGTAGTACATAGTCCACGATTTTTGGCAAAAATTGCTCCGGAATAAAAATAGCCCAAAATTTATAGATAAATTAAGAGCTCTTATTATGGGTCTGTGCAAAATATTAGAGCCAAAAACCTTTATTAGACCCTCAAAAACCTTTATTAGTCCCTCAAAATCGACAAAAAAGGCATATTCGCTTCATAATGTTACGTGCGCCGAAAGGCAATCAGGAACATTAATAAAAGATGAATAATTTCTCGTATAATACCAAATTATAACAATGATCTCCTTCGTAAATTTTTGAGAAAATCTAGCAACTTTTAAAAACAATGGTCAAAATTGATCAAAAACGTAATAGTCCACGAATTTTGGCAAAAATAGCTCTGAAATAAAAATGGCCCAAACTTTCATAGATAAACCTACAGGTCTTATTATGGCCGTGTGCAAAATATTAGAGCCAAAAACATTAGGTAGGCCCCCAAACTCGACAAAGAAGACATATTACCCTCAATAGGTGACGTGTGGCGACAGACCTTAAAGAACATTGATAGCAGATTAATCGATTCTGATATATAACAAAAGTCAACCAAAGATATCCTTCGTAAAATTTTGAGACAATCTACCGACTTTAAAAAAAGTGGTCAAAATTGACCGAAATCGTAGTATATAGTCCACGGTTTTTGGCAAAAATTGCTCCGGACTAAAAATGGCCCAAACTTTTATAGATAAATTATGAGCTCTTATTATGGGTGTGTGCAAAAAATTACATACAAAAACCTTTGGTAGACCCTCAAAATCGACTAAAAAATGCATATTCGCTTCAAAAGGTTACTTGTGCGTAGAGCTGGCAATCGGGCGGGTCGGGTCGATTTCGGGTCGGGCCGAGGCGGGTCGGGTCATATCGGGTTCGGGTCTTGCAGGGTCGAGATGAACTTTCGGGTCTGGTCGGTTTTGACTCGGGTCGCTTTTGGTTCAGGTCATGTCGGGTAATTTTTGTGTCGGGTCGGGTCATAATCGGGTTTAGTTACTGATGGTCATTTCAAGTTTTGGTTAATATTTTTTGGTTTTTTGGCATAATTAGGGGAAATTATTTAGTTAGTAAGTTATTAAAACCATCAATATGCATACTAAATTGTTTTAATTTGGATAATTATTAAGCTTAATTATTATCGGGTCATCAAACGGGTCGGGTCATTGTCGGATAATGGGTCATTACGGGTCGGGTCGGGTCATTGTCGGGTTGGACATTATCGGGTTGTATCGGGTCATGGGCCGTTATCGGGTCGGGTCGAATCGGGTTCGGGAAATCACAATTTCGGGTCCAATCGGGTCGGGTTTTCGGGTGAGTCGGGTCGGGTCGGGTCGCTCGGGTCGGGTCAAGGTTGCCAGCTCTACTTGTGCCGAAAGGAGAGCAGGATCATTAATAAAAGATGAATATTTCTCATATATTACAAAACTAGGATGAAAGCCCGTGCGTTGCACGGGTCTCTTAATAATGATTTCTATTAGACGTGTTTAATACTGAATTGATAGTTTATGTTTGGATATAGAGAATGTGTGATAAATCTCTAAAAAACAAAGATTTTTTTATATTAATCCGTCCATTTTTATTTATATATGATGTTTTTGTTTTGTCGAGATAGGGGTTTGACTTTCAATTTGACGAAATAATATTTCAAAATATTTATGAGACCTCTCACATGGAGTAAGTTATGTAAAACATAAAAAAGGTATAGCTCTAACCCTGATCATCTTTATGACCCGATGTTCTTATTCAATCTTAGCTTGTTGATTAATATATATATCAACTAACTTTTAAACTTATACAACTTATAGATAGGCTAGATATCATATATGGGAGACACATAATTATATAACTCACGTACGCACGTAGTAGGATTAAATACATAGATGTACGTAGGATTATTACACGTTTCATTTATGATTTGATAGTGGTTATGTTATGTAAGTATACTGTAATTGTAATTAGAAAACGCCGCCTACATGCATACACTAACGCATATGATTGTACGCTAAACATGCAATGATTTTATTTCAATCTAATCCTAACAAATGAAGAAGGGCTAATTACAATCTAATACTACATATAACCTAACAATACCTAGTCCTATAATCCCTTACTACATACAATAAAGACATTTAAAATTCTAACAAAAAAATAAGAAACAAAACGTGCTTGAGCTTAATCTAGGTTGAACGTTCTATATTCGTAGAACTAGGGTTCAGGGTTTAGGGTTTAGGGTTTAGGGTTTAGGGTTTAGGGTTTAGGGTTTAGGGTTTAGGGTTCAGGGTTCAGGGTTCAGGGTTCAGGGTTCAGGGTTCAGGGTTCAGGGTTCAGGGTT
>JBBYHQ010313533.1:0-16805 GCA_038382645.1 Spergularia azorica | reverse complement strand
ATCTAATTTGAAATGTATTTCAAAACGAGTTCCATATATACATATGTACTCCATCTTAATTTACAATCAATTGATTTACAATCAATTGATTTCTTAATTTCATCTTTACCTTATTATTTTGTATCTTCCTTATTGCTTATTTGAACTGGAATCACATCATCTATATTGTAAGTGAAAGTTTTATAAATGATAAAATTTATTGATATAATTATTTGTTTACAAAGAAATAAAATGATAAAATTTATTTCGGCCGTAGCCCGGTATTAAACTAGTTTACATTGAATACTTGAATTTTTTAAGGGCAAAAATGTAATCTATAGATTGTATAAATATATTATGAAGTGTAAAATTCTACGGAGTATATACTCCAACTAAAAAAGGAAAAAATAAAATGAGTAAGCTACCTAGAGAATCCATCAGCGCCGCACTTGAGCAAAATTGCAAACCTTCAACATTGCCACTTGTCTCAATTTCACTGGTCGTGTATCCCATTCTTGTTTACACGCCGTGTAAACGAAATGGCGTCCCGCAAATTCATATATAATACGGAGTATGATTTTTTAAGGACATTGTCGTCCATCGAAATGTTGCATTACACAACGTAGAATGTATCAATCAATGAATGATAAACATGGCCGGTGGGTTTTTTATTTTTAAGTTGTAAATCTTAGAAACAATATGTTTGATACATCATTTTTCTCTGTTTCATTTCATTTTAGACTACATTAATGTCACTTCTCATATCATACAGTAGTACATACGAAACATCACATAGTCACGTCCAATATCATGTTATTTCTAAAACTTACTCGTATTTATGAAGCGATCTCTACATGTTGTAATTATGACGATATCTGGTCATTTCCGGACTCGAGAATTGAAATACTGAAGATTCAAATAAGAGAAATTAAACTAGATAATTATCAAGATAAGAGCATAATTTCAGAAGAAAAATTTAACAGGAACTGGTATACTTTTCATAGCGTAATGCGTACTATAATGCGTGAAAAAGAGAGACAATGTCACTATCGAAAACTTCAAAGGGGTTGAACTCAAGTTATCTGCTAATTGTAAAAGGCTAATAACATACGCAGGTGGCTTTTACGTGCGAGTCACTGAATAATGTCTTTGTCCCAACTTATCCAATTCATCGTCTTTGACATTTATCCGCAAATCAAATTTTACTGCTACCATTCTTTTGCATCAGCTTCTTCCTAGAAATGTAGGCTGTTTTCTTTTTTAATGGATATATGCTAATATGCTAATGTTTTAAATCACGAAACGAAGGTCATATTCAAAGTCTTTGTAACGGGTATGACTGATGACGCTAATATGTTGTCACCATTCATACACAATACTCAATCTCGGAATTCCTTTATGCAACACTTTGTCACCGTAGGACATTATTTTTGTATAATAGCGACTGTAGCACAAAAAACTCGTATCCAAAAGTTACAATCGGAGTTACTAGTTCGAGTTTTGGTATAAAAACAGCCTTTTGGGATCTACAGGATCCTGAATTCAGTAATCCAAGTCACCACCCTCATGTTATGAGTTAAACATGTTAACAGTAATGAAGAAGACAAAAGGTTTAAGAGAACCGGGAATCGAAAATGTGATGAATAAACAGACAGGTCAAATGATTGAATGTGAGTTTAGCTTAGTTTAATGATGATTGAGGGGACAAACCATGTTCATTCTGCGACCACTTATTTTATTTAACTTAATAATTTCCTAACTTGTATTTTCTGGGTTATTCCACATGCACCTCACATTATGATCAACATGCAAAAATATTGAGCAGACCTTTCGGGGGGACGTACATCTACAGCATAACATGATCTGGAAAATCTGGATCCAACCCTACTTCAATTGATCGACAATTTGCTCTCAATCTTGTACCACACACTTTTGGTGGGATGATCAGTATTCAGTCCGATACCGTTAGGCATTGAGTTCCTTTTTTGTGGGGGAGAGGGGCCGAGGGGCGATGGTCGATAAGTCTGTCGGAAATGAAAAATGACTGAAAAACATGTGATAGTTTGGAATGGTGGTCATAACTCACAGGGCAGTATCATGGGATTTGGCTAAACATCCTTGTCCGAACTGAAAAGTCATATAAGCACATGAAAATGGACTAAGACAGTTCCCCAATAGCAAAATTGTATGAAAAAACTCGAATCGAACACATTTCGGTCAATTCTAAACTAAGAAAGTAAATTTCCCAACATTTATTCCTGAACAAGCACTCAAGACAGTCACATTCATGGGCAAATGAAGATGAAGTATCTCAATTCGCAGCCTAGAAAAGGCTTAATACATACTAGTATCTGTAACTGAAATGTATCATGGCGGGGGTGACAGGTCGGCAAGTGTAATTTAGACATTAGGGGGAGGCCAGATCTTCCCAAATAGCTCCTCGACCCTATTTGCTTGATTGGCATAACCATCAATGCCAGCAGCAAGCAGCTCCACAGCAGCAGGCCCCATTGCCGATGCCAAGCTTTTCTGGTCCCACTTCACGAGCTGATATAAAAGAAACGATCAGCATCTCACCCTCAACAATACTACCCTTGTAATTATATCTCTTGTAATTACCGTAATTACCCTTGTAATATCGTATTTATATTGAATGAAAGTCATAATCCCGATTAAGGGAGTTTATACAAACTCACAAATACTAATCCCGAGACCAATAAAACAAAGCAGCTGGCAAGAGAACACCTAGAAACCCAGGTTATGAGTGGCAAAGCTAATTTGGTGGATTTAAGATGGGAAAGTTGCACCTCACAGGAACAGACAAGATTTCCATGCAAAGACTCCACATCTCTTTCCCTATTAAGAGAACAGAGTGTTCTGCTTCCCTATTTTTTAAGTAATTGAAACACTAGAGAAGGATTGTTACGGCCTGACTATCTATAAATCATGAGCACTAGGTTTAAGTGAAGTCAACAATTAGAAGTGTTGGAAATCAGGTTCAGATCAAGAAAAGTGTATAATTCCACAATGAGGTCAGATTATGTTGCATCAATATCATAGTTGCAGATGCTTACAGATTACAATGTCGCATTTCCCAAACCCTCCCTAAGGTAAGAGTAAGATCCCTCATGGGATTGTCATCATCATCGTTGGATAAGGTCTACTTGACATTAACAACACACTTCATGCTACAACATATCTTCTATCGTGGATGTAGAAAAAGTTGACTACACAGCTCAATTCCTATTTCTTTCTAGCTTTTCATTAATTCTGATCCAGTATTTCCTATTCGATGAATCCCTTAATTATCTGCTCCGTTCTTTGTTCTACAGCTCTACTTGTGATATAACTTCTAGTCTTGAAGTTTATGTTTGCTTTGAATTGTGTTTTTAGGTAAAGCACATGCAAGGGGGTTGTGGGCATGTTGAGCAAGTACATTAGTGTGCACATGGTTTGGTAAGATACATAAGGTCAGTTTGGCCATTTAACCACTCCGAATCCTCCAGATAACCTAGGTTAGTCTTAGGTGGAAGGAGGCAAAACAGTATTCATTGAACAATTATGTAATCAAATACTAAGCCAGTAAACAACTTGATTATATTTGAAGATCCTGTCCGGATTAATAACCTGAACAAGTAGGAGAAAGGAAGATAGAAAGCAAACCTCTTCTTTGTTAAACTCAAAAGCAGCAGCAGCAGATTCAGGGGACAGCCTCCTCACAAATGCATATTTCTCATCCGGAGATGTTATAGATTCTTTAAGTGACTGGAGTACTTTCAGGGGTGCAATAATATAGTCGACACTGAAAGATGAGGACAAGCAGTGAATTAAGTGTTGGTAGCAGACAACTTATCAAGTATTCCACTGATAAACTACAAAAAGGCTAAAAATATGTAAAATGTATTACCCAACAAGACTAAACAGATCCTGCTTGTTGCGAACTGCAGCAGCCATTAGCTTTGATTTGTGGCCATGTTTATGGATGTAATTGTATGCTTTTGTCACCTGTGGATGTTGCATATAATGTAAAGTTTTAAAAGCAACTCTTGCTAATTTGCAAGCCCAGATACGAAAATAACTATAATCAAGTGTGGATTCTGCTAAAATTAGGGATTCGGGAAGGTTACCTATCTTATCCTAAACAGCCACAAATCACAATCTTTTAATACAGCACGAAGGATAAGTTCAAATTCCACCGCTAACCAAACTTTAATTCTTTTTCTTTTTTCCTGACAAGTTAATAGTGAAACTACACATCAACAGAGAGTCCCCAGCTCCCACGGCTAGCCTTAAAAGCAGAAAATGGACCCAAAAAAAACATCACTGTTGGAAGGTGGTGGTTGTTGATGTTACAAGGGTATTCGGACCGAGATTAGCAATCTAAACACTCAAGACCCATACAGGCTCTGCTCTAATTATTTTGGCTTAGTCGACAGTGACACTGACACGAACAGTTCTTACTTATTAGACCCCACAAAAGGCTTGCTCAATCTTTGTTCATGACTTAAGTAGAGTTCAAAGTTTTGAGTAGCATGGTTATGGCTTGGTGAAGTTTAGAATTAGAAAAGCATTAATGAATAACAAGTATCATGGTTCTGGCTTGGTGATTACCCTACACGTCAATTTAGCACCAACTTTTAACAATTACATTAACTTCGATAAAAAGACCAGCCTCTGAATAAAACAACATTACCCCTGAACAATGGCTACTGCCTATGGCAAGGTAAGGGGGGTCAAATGTAATCATCACCCGTTATCTCAAAAGTATCAGGTGAAAGGAAGCCGATCCGTCTGAAGAGAAAATAAGTTCTATTATGAGCCCCAAAACAGGGGAAGGAGTTCATTAGCATAGCAAGAAACTAGCATATTGCAATCTATAAAGCAGAAGTGAGATGTATAACCCACCAAAGCCAAACCAGGATCCTCTCCTCTTTTTAGAGCAGCTTCAATCTCAGGGTCACCAGAGTGATTGCGAGCCCAGTCCTAAAAACCGGAAGTCAGATATAAAAACGGAAATAGATAAAAGACTCAACAAGTAAATGGTATTTTCTGGTGGTCAAAATTTACCCTTGTGCGACCAACAAAAATCTGAATAACAGATGCTCCTGCTTGTGCCGCTGCAGCAGCTTGAGCAAAGCTGAAATATAAGGGCAAAGTCATCAAAGAAAGTAAAGTTTATCATGTCAAAGGCTCAAAGCTGAAAAATTCGATCAGAAACCTGACTGTATGTCATGTTTGAAGGATCATTATAAATATAATGTTCAAAACATGATTTTTTATTATTCACCACCCAACAAAAGAACAGTGCAAAACACTCACAAAACTTGGTCTTCTAACAATGAGAACTGGCTCATTGCTCTGATTGACCAACTGCTAACAGTGATCAATTTCCAAATTATGGTCCTGATGCTCCAACATTCACACATAATATGATCCCTAAGGACTCCCACAAAAAAATGAGCCTTTTTTTCTTTTCCGGGCCATTTTGGCAAAAACCATTTCATAGCATTCTTCTTTGGCCAATTTGGCAAAGTTTTTGAGTCCATAACCCCTGAGAGCTTCAAAAAAATTTGCTCAGAGCCATTTTTGCCAAGAACTATGAAATATACTACGGAATTGGCCAATTTTGACCACATTTTTAAAGTAGCCGAATGTTCTCAATACGTTGCTATGGATAGCCTTGGAGCTCCTATTGGATACGAGAGTTGATACCTATGCTAGGAAAGTTGTTTAAGCCCTTTCGGCACAAGTCCCCAAGTCGAGCCAAACATGTGGCGTTTGCCAATTTTGAGAATCTACTATAGGTTTTTAGCTCTAAATTACTGCTCATGTCCATAATTTGACCCCTAGGAGCTTCCATATATATTTGAGCTGCTTTTGTTTCGGTGTCATTTTGGGCAAGAAAAGATTGATTTTTATTCTTCCCTTTTGCCAATTTTGACTATGGTTTTGAAAGTAGCCAAAAGTTCTCAAAACTTCACTATGAACAGCCTTGGAGTACCCTAGTTGGATAAGAGGATTGATAACTCTGTTAGAGAAGTTTTTTAAACCCTTTCGACACAGGCCACCCGTCGAGGCTAGAGTGCGCTTTTTGCCGATTTTGCGATTAACCATAGGTTTTTGACATAAATATTTTGCTGATGCTCATTATTTGACCCATAGGAGCTGCCACAAAAGTTTGACCTGCTTTTGTTATGGTGTCATTTTGGGCCAACAAATGTGGATTATATAATTCGCTTTTCACCATATTTGACAACTGTTTTAAAAGTAGCCGAAAGTTCCCAATACTTTACCATGCACAGCCTTAGAGTACCCTTGTCGTATAAGAGAGTCAGTTCCTTTATTAGGGACGTTCTTAAAAACCTTCCATCACAAGTACCCCATTGAGCCAAAAGTTTGGTATTTGGAACCTACAATGGGTTTTAGGCACTAATATTTTGATAATGCCCCATTATTTGACCGCTAGAGGCTGCCGCAAAAATTTGAGCTGCTTTTGCTTCGTTGCCATTTTGGGCCAAAAAACGTGTATTACATACTTCATTTTTGGCCAATTCTGACCATTGTTTTGAAAGTTGCCAAAAGTTCTCCAAACTTTACTATAGACAGCTCTAGAGTACCCTTGTCGGATAAAAGGGTTGGTTCCTCTCATAGATATATGTCACCCGTTAAAGTAAGCGTGCGCTTTTTTGCCAATTTTGCGATTTAACATAGGTTTTTGGCTCGAATATCTTGTTATGTCCATTATTTGACCCCTAGGGGCCTCCACAACAGTTAGAGCTTCTTTTGATTCAGTGTCATTTTAGGCCGAAAAATGTGGATTATATACTCCCTCCATTCATATCCAATCTTCCTGTTTTCCTTTTAGGGGAATTCACATCCAATCTTCTAGTTTCTTATTTTGGTAACATTTGAACCAATGGAATGCTTCCAAAGTGCTATTGTTTCCTTTCCCACTTGTTTCTAATAATTTTTAATACACTCCTAAAACTTTGTGCAAAAAGTAACAAGAAGATTGGATATGAATGGAGGGAGTACTTCGTTAATTGCCAATTTTGACCACTTTTTTAGAAGTAGCCTAAGTTTCTCATTACTTTCTCATTACTTTACTATGGACAACCTTAGAGTACCCTTGTTGGGTATGAGAGTTTGTTCCTCTCTTAGAGGAGTTCTTTAAGCCCTTTCGGCACAAGTCCCACGTTGTTCTAACGCTGTGGTGTTTGCCGATTTTGAGAACCTACTACAGGTTTTTGGCTTTAAAATTTTGCTAATGTCCATTATTTGACCTTGAGGAGCTTGCACAAAAATTTGAGCTGCTTTTGTTACGGTGTCATTTTGGGCCATAAATCGTGGAGTATATACTTTATTTTTGGACTTTTTTAACCATTGTTTTGAAAGTAGTCAAAACTTCTCAAAATTTTACTATGGACAACCCTTGGTGTACCCTTGTTGGATAAGTTGGTACCTCGATTAGAGAAGTTTTTTAAACCCTTTTAGAACATGTGACCCGTTGAGGCTAGCATGAATTTTGCTGATATTTCGATTTACCACAGGTTTTATGCTCTAATATTCTCCTAATGCTCACTAATTCACCCCTAGGGGCTTCCACAAAAATTTGAGCTCCTTTTGTTTATGTGTCATTTAAGGCCAAAACGTCGTAGATTATAATATCATATACTTTGTTTTTTTCACCCAAAAAAGTACTTCGTTTTAGGCCAAATTTGACAATGTTTTGAAAGTAGCGGAAACTTCTCAATATTTTCCTATGGAGAGTCTTAGAGAATCCTTGTTGTTTAAGAAAGTTGCTACCTTTATTAAGGAAGTTCTTTAAGATCTTTCGACAAAGTCCCTCGTTGAGCCCAACGGTCGGTGTTTGCTAATTTTGGGAACCTACCATAGCTTTTTGGTTCTAGTATGTTGCTAAAACCCATAATATGACCCGTAGAGGCTTACACTAAATTTTGAGTCATTTTTGTTTCTGGGTCATTTGGTCCAAAAACTGTGGATTATATACTTCTTTTTAGTCAATTTTGACTAACTTTTTGACATAAGCCCAATGTTCTTAAACTTTACGATGGACGGCCTTGGATGCCCTTGATCGTTATGAGAGCCAATTCCTTTATCAGGGAAGCTATGTGAGCCATTTTAGTGTACATCACCTCTTAAGGCTAGCGTGCATTTTTTGCCCATTTTGGATCAACTATAGGTTTGTGGCTCTAATATTTTGGCTGCTACGACCATAATATTACCTATCCGTGCTTCCCCAAAGAATTTTGGGCCAAAAACCTCCGGTAATATACTAATTATCTAAACTCATTCTACTTTTTGTTCTATATAATCTCAAGTGTCCTGTATCTTATGGTTAATGATCCCGATACACCCATACCCCAAATACGTTTTATATCTTAAGAAAGGTTACCAAATACGTAGCATAATAGATATACATATCACTATACACACCTAGCACAGGCAATTTTAGCTTCTATTCACATTACGTAATACAGATAAGAATACACAGAGTACAGAACGGAATACGCATGAGAGTGTAGAGTGTTCTGTGACCCTGACCCCCACCCACAAAGGAGTAGATAACAAAGATAGAGGGAAGTCATTCAACATCATCAAGAATTTAAGGCCTAATTCCTGCCTTATTCAGGTGAGAACCTCTCTTGAAAAAACATGAGATCTCACTAATTAATTGGCAAATCTCACACAAATAAGGCAAGAAATAAACTCTTAACATGTGACCTGTGGGCACATTTTAGAAAAACCGATCCTTTATTAATTAAAAGCAACAGACATTTGCACACTTTATTCACTTTGCGCAACTGTATTTGTGCTTCGATAAGACTACTCATGTTTATATGCATGCAACAAAATCAGCAACTGAAATATCGTCCGGATAGTGAGGACATTCAAAAATCGACAAAGCAATCTGGGATTCCTACTTGAGCCACATTGCATATATCATCTTAAACAGTCAAGTAGACTAAATCTTTAATCAATCACGAAATAATATGAGCAAGGAACAGATGAACATGCCTATAAACAAATGTCAGGTGGGTTTGTATGCCTTCGGATTCCAACACCCTTGCAGCCTCTATCCCCTGAAAAAGGAGAAACAACAATTGTAACAAGCTTCATGGAGATGAGAAAGTGAGCATGCATAAGCGTAGAATTCATCGTGTTAAAAATACAGCCTCCAAAAAAACCTGCCATGTTGAAGGAATTTTAAACAACAAACGCTCCACTGGGACATCAACGTTATTGTATAGCCTCAATAGGTCATGCACCTGTAAACATAATTGTGACAGATTTAGGACTAACATAATTGGAAAGCGGACTACAAATTTAGCATAACTCTCTGATGGGAAACATTCTAGGATAAAAGAAGTCCCCATAAAGATGAAAAAGGTCAATCCTTGAAGGCATATGACAAACACCACAAGAATGATTTTGTTAATGACAGTTTCCCGTTCAAATGAACAATTCTTTCTTGTAATTTGAGTAATCATGTCCTAATGTTCTACAATATGTATTCATAAATTCGAGCCACTTCAGTTCTATATGAAGCAATCATACTTCACAACTCTGCTTCTCCTGTTATTACACCTCAAAAAGAGACTAACAAAACTCAATAAAGATCGAGATAGTTTTAAGTAGCACCAATCAGCAACTTGTCCCCATACCCACTATCCCATTAGAGAAGATATGACAAGAGGATCTTCTCATCTTCTGTGCTTTAGCATGACAGGATTTCTCAATCATGGTGCACAAAAGAGCACGGGGCGATTCCTTCATTAAAAAGAAGAAAAAAAGAGCACAGGACGAAAACGGATAACTTTATTCCCACCAAGAAACTCGGAAACAAAGAGTTAAACCTATGTAGAAATGTAGAAGAACGATACCTTGTGCACTATCCCATGAGTGTCGTAAGCTAGTCGAGAATCCACCTCTGTCGATACCCTACCAGGTACTAGCTTAGCCAAATCAGCACCAACATTCACTAGAGCCTATTTCATCATCAACTAATTAAACACTTGATTATGATCAATCCCGATATCATTTCATTAACCAAAACAATTGAACCAAAACCGAAACTACAAAAGGAAAGAAAAGTCGAAACCTTGTTGAAGAAACATGACAATCTAACATCAGACTTGTCGAGTTTAGCACATTCATTATCAGCCAAGGCGGTATCCACAGCACTCTACATAATCAAACCCATATAATTACAACCAATCCAATTCCACAAAATCGTCTCCGAATAATATTCAGATGATCAATTTCACCTTAAAAATCGTGTCAGGAAGGCTCAAAATCCCAAGCAAAAGCGACGAGCTAACCGTGGCTGCAGTTGGGGGAAACCTAATACATATCATTGCCACATAATTACTACTATATCCTTACAATCAAATTTCAAATAATCGGCATCACGAGTTAAATCATTATTCCCTCCGTTTCATTCAATTCTTTATACGATTAGAATTCCTCGCATATTCAAACAAAACGTAAAGAGTTCAATGAAAGAGCGAGAGTAATCGAAATACCGCTCGAAATCGTCGAAAATGACAGTGTCGGGAACGATCTCACTGAAGTTTGATACAGCGTCAAGTTCACTACTCACACCTTCAAAAGAAAAAACAAAACAAGAAACTTCAAGAACACGCGAATGATTAATAATACGAGGAGAGAGAGAGAGAGGGGAGAGAGAAAGGAATACCGGCGTCGATAGAGGAGAAGCTGTTGGGAGAAGCGCGGAGAAGAGGAATTGACCGGCGTCGGAAAGTGAAGCTGAGATTATGAGCTGAGGATGATCGGACGGTCAGCTTGCCCTGATTTGAATTTGATCGGACGGCGGTGATCAGATGATTAGGTGGTGAAGACTGAAGATATTGTGGAGAGAGAATAGAGTCGTGAGAAATAAGTTACCTGAATAGACGGCGAGGAGAGAGAATTGGGCGGAGATGACAAGGTGGTTGCTGCGGTGGACATTTTTCGCGGTGGTGGTTGACTTGATTTCAATGGCTAATTGAAACTTTAGTCAAGTAGTTGTGGATTGACTTTGTAGTAGTAGTTCAGTAGTAGTTGTACTTGCTACTAAATGAGTGTAATAAATGTGCTTAGTTTGTAAACAATGGTGTAATGACTCATGAGGTCTTATCAAGTTATCGGCATTCGGAGTTATCGCAAATTGGCAATGTCGTATACATCATGTGATACAAGATACAAGTAATACAATAACTCATTTTGTTGCTAGACGTTTTAAAAGGGCGTAATGCGAAACTTGATATGAATGAATGATCACCAGTTTGTTTCCCTCAAAAGTGAAAACCAACTTCTCGATTTATATTTGATACGACTCTATCTCTGTAGACACATTGTTTTTGTTTTGTGTGCAATTCATTTTAATCTCTACAAGAAATTGTGCATATTATTACAGGTCATTGCAAGTCAAAGTCGTAGAGAGAATTTTACAGAGGTAGATGGTTACGGGTCCAGGTAAATGAAAAACAGGTGGCCCATCATATTCTCAAAATCGAGTCCAGTACACTTTTCCAAAACTTAAACCAAGTGGACCACAGACATAGCCAATTGATTGTACTTTAATCGGCCCATATTGGCCACACCAGGATGGGCCGAATTATCGAGACACGACAAACAAGAATATCCCACGAGCTAGGCACTTGCTATAAACTTCTTATGAACCTTTGGTTCGTAGGTAAGGAGGAAACGGGGTAAAAATCGAACTCGTAATCTCTTGTTTAAAGAAGGGGCGCCCATCAAATGTCTTATCCTTCGAGTTTTTAATCAAAAAAGGGTGTCGGTATAGGAAAAACGGGCACCATAAGAAGTGAGAAAACCAATTACCGTGCCAAGAAATGCATAAGTATATAAACGGAAATACTCCGTAATAGTTTTGTGCACATCAAACCACGCGAAGAATTTGCATTCACTAAAATAACACTTATTTATTCTTGCTCTAGGCTTGATAGAACAAGGAGTGCACTCCCCACCATCTTTTGAACTTAAATTGAGAGCTCAAAGGTGAAGACAGTACAATTTTTAGGACCAAAAATCATGAACTAGACCTAATGAAGAAACTATGCAGGATAATTGGCTGCATAAATCGACCATTATCTAAACTAAACATACTTAACAGCTACTTAATTAATTAGTTGATGCTCTGATTCTGCTCCTTCCATTTCACCAAGGCCTTCAAAAACTGTTTCACCTGTTCATTTCAATCACAAATTATAATCCAAATCATTTTATTTTTACTTAATAACCCCTAATAAGATCAAATGCAGCACAACAGTAAAAAAGAGATTGAAAGATTAATCACCTCTGAAGGATCCTTCAAAGAGTAAAACGCCTTGGTTTCTTTCAGGGTTGGAGACACAAGGATTCCGTAACCTTGCTTCCTCTTTCGAAGAACCTAACCAAAATTACGAACAAAAGAACTTTCGTTAATATAACTACTCATCAAGAATATGTTAGGAGTAATTCAGTAAAAATTCGATGTGGAATGACAGGTTTACAATTATACCTTGAATGCATCTTCATCCGTCCTGTCATCTCCTATGTATATTGGCAGAACATCCTCCCTATTAATCAAGTCTGCAGCAATATTCGTTCATGGAAGACGTAAGTCAGTCATTAGATTTTCAGACTAGAGTCGCGTATTCATGAATGAATGAAATCAGAAACGTACCAAGGGATTCAAGTAGAAACTCAACTGCCTTCCCCTTGTCCCAGTCAATAACAGGTCTAACCTCTAAAACCTGTAAATTGTGACCGACAAGCCAAACACAATGTAAATCGTCTCCTTGTGTAAATGAAGCGTGCTAATGACTACTCAGCATTCGACAAGCCAAACAAATGTAAGCGTATAGGTGACAAGTGACAATACCTTCCTCCCGTGGGTTAACCGTAAGCGAGGATAATCCTTAAGGACATCATGCACACGCTGAGCAATTGTTGGCCACATCTGCAGTAATCATTAATCAAAGAAGTTAAACATTCACATTACGACTAAATATGTACCAAAATGTCCAAATCAGCTAACAGTCATGTCTAATAGTGATTAATCAACGACTTACTTTCTCATTTACATTACGATAATGTACAGATGTACAAAACTTGTGATCCTCAACTTTGGCGCCTCTGATATCCTTAGTTATATCGACAAGGGTTTTAAAAACCTGTTATAAGTTAAATCACATTAGTCGAAATTCCTTATGATCAAATCGACGTATGTACATCAGTATGTGTATGTGATTCCGAAATGTCTGAAGTACCTCGTTGATCATGGGTAAAAATTCTCTTGCAGGCTGGAACAGACTTACTTCCTTGTCCTACACAAATCAAAAGGACACAGTACATGATTTGAATAGGGACTATATACGTCAATTTCGCACCAATAATAATTTAAGGACAATGAATAATCAATGAAAGACCCGGGGGAGGGTCCGGGTCCGGATCCGAGTCATGCACGAACCTGCTGGTCAGTAGAGTTAAAAGAGTTAGGATGGGCATCAGGCACTTTGTGCTCTGGACCCATAATATCCATCCCATGACTACCGGCATAGTATAGTTCTGCTAGACCTACCAATTCATAAACCTGACCAAAAAATAATGCCATTTGATTAAAAAGTAATACAATGTACAGCAATTATACTAATGAAACTAATATTAGAAACTCTGAAAGCACATGGATTTTGCTTAACTACCTTGTCACGGCTTCTTCCACTAATAATTGCAGTAGGGAAATACTTGGCAATGTTCCTCACAGCGTTACGCATCTAAGAATATCGACAAAATAACGTAACACATCATTAATTAATTAGTATCTAAGCAAATGATTAGATCAATAATAATAGAACTTTTGGATAAACCCGTTTAAGAAAATGTAAGATATGCACATAGTGTACTATTTGAAAAGATTCTTACATCATCGGACATGAAAGCACGATCAGGGTCATCCACAATCGGCGAGAGAGTTCCGTCATAATCCAGAAAGATTGCAATCTTCTTAGCCTTCGCGCAATTGGAGATTGTTTCAAAGTGACTCAGGGCAGATGGATGTTTCATCTAAAGGTCCAATCAACAAACAATAACAAATGGTCATATATTTACCAATCCAAGTATAAAAAATCAGAGTATCATACACATAAACAGTACTAAGAAAAATTAGAAGTGATCATATTATTTTACCATCCAAGAGGAGTAAGCAAAATCTGTATCATCTGAAACAGCCCCTTTGAAGTCCTTGAGAAGCTTCTTACGCGGAGGAGAAGAAGATTTCATCGCGTCTAACCAACCATTAGACAGAACATCTTCGAGCTTACTCGATTTTTTCTTAGGGATGGGAATATACAACCCTGTCGAGAATGATGCACCGGTCTGAGAGCAAGGCATCAGGTTTGCATGAATGCTCACTCTAGGCTCCTTTATCGGAGAGGACGAGTCTGTCAAAACAGGCGAACTTTTGCCTGATAACATATTGAATGAATCCAGTTTTTTTGCTAGTAAACCACAACTATTATTACTATTACTCACTACAGAATTTTGCTGCTTATTAGCAAGAATTACACTTCTTTGGTAAAACCTTATCGTTTATCCAACCCTTTTGTCAATGAAGAACCACCTCTTTAACGTTTTCTTGTCGCTGCAGCTAGGCGAGCAGTGATCCATCAAGCATGAAGTTCCTGAAATCTGATCATAAGAAACAGAGAATTCGTAAATCAGTGTCAAACAGTTAAATTACGCGTCCTAAAAAGATCGATCACTCATGACAACGAAAAGTTTTCGGATTATATACCTTGTCATCTCGAATGCTAAGCTGCATTTACACAAGGTTGATGAACATTATATCCTCCAAATAAAGTTTTTCCTGAAGCAAAATACATTCAACTCACTTATTACTTAAAATCAGACATATTATGATCTATATATGCAAAAATTGCATCAATCATTCTAATCACCACATGCGTGCACACTGGCAGAAGAATTGTGTTCCATTAATTAGAAGAGTAGTGAAATATACTTTGATATAAAATTTCTGAGGCTGGACCAATATTTATAATGCTAACATGACTCAGGAGTCAGGACCATGCATCACCGGCCATGTAGACTTTGGTATTATTATTATTTTTTGGTAATAAAAAATAAAGAAATTTTTTTATGTAACATATATGCTCAACTACTACTGCTTATAGGCAACATCAATGAGCACCAAAAACATGAAAATGCATAAAGATTTGTAACATATTTTTGTAGTACATTTAGTGAATAATTATTAAAGCTGAATTGGACCATGGTCCTAGATCGCAATTACACATTGTTCATATGTATAGCTTACACAAAAACGTAACATCGTGTAAAAATTAAAAAATATTAACTTGCAAGTCACTCGTTTGGATGGGTTCGGGTCTGATTTGACATGTTAGAGGCATACATAAGTAGAAAAAGACAACATTAAAGTATTAGTTCTAAATGAGATCATAGAGTTATCATATATGAACCATTGTATTAAACAGTTATTGTGGATTTATGGTGACAGAAAGCGGATCTGCCAACATCTTCAGCAATTCAAATTTAGAGAAACTATAGACATGGCAAAATAACCCAACATGCAAATACACCACCAAATTCCAAACATTTGATGGAACATTGTACTATGAAGTGTACAACAGACAGCAGAAAGGCCATACCTCTGTTAAAAAACTGGAAAAGAACTTTTCTTTTATGAAAAAAATCAAAGACTAAACAAGCAAGCAGTTAAGACTCGTTTGTATTGTGAAAAGGTGGCAAACTTTATACCAAAATTATATAAACTCGCTATCTTAGAATGCATACAAAATAGCATAGGGTTAAAAGAGTCCAGCCATGTTATTAGAGAAGAAACAACAATGTCCTACAACTAGTTAAAATACATATGTTAAGACACCAACCACCGGAAAGTGTCTCCCTGACAAAGCCTCTAGTCATTTCAATCCAAGAGGTTTTACATTCTACTCATGTCAAGAAAAAGAAAAGCGACAAAACCCCCTCCTATTATGATTGATCAAGATCTTTGATTCTGGCACATATGGTACAATTGCGATAGAAATTTGGAAAACGTTGGATCCCATTATCACACATGTATCTTAACATCACAATTATTTGACGGTGATATTGAAATTGAGCATCACCAACTATTGACTGCTAGCATTCTACAAGAAACTTATGAAGACTCGTTTCTTCTACCAAAATGATATATATGTTATCTTGTTCTAGATACCAGCTAGCATTCTCTAATTAAAATCTTATTACCTCAGTATGCTTTTGCATCGTGAAGTCATCCTAAAAGCTATGTGACGTGTCTAAATTTCATAAATCACATAAGAGATCGACACTAACAAACAATGGAATCAACTTGGATAACTTTTCAAAAACCTACCTAATTAAGGGAAAATGCAACACAACACCATTTCAAAAGGCAAACTCACATATTACAATTCACAAGAGTGAAATAAAGCTTGATATGCCTAATGACTTATTACCTAAAGACCTAGGTTGAGTGTGACAGAAAATTAGGTGAACAAGGAAAAGGCTATAGCTACCTAAGCTAAGCTAAAAAAAAATTGCTTCAAATTGTTACTTCCAAATCATTGATGTAGAATCATGAAAACAACAGCTAACTCATTAAAATTTACACTTATGATTTAGACATATTTGTAAACATTAAGTCATTTTCAATCGATTGTCGAATTTTTTTTCGTAATAGGGCTCAAAAAATAAATGTTAAACAAAATGGTTCGATTTTGAACTTATTCAACCTTATG
>JBBYHQ010313493.1:0-16810 GCA_038382645.1 Spergularia azorica | reverse complement strand
ATCAGTATCAGAAGTACTATTTCCTGCCTTAACACTTGTTTTAGTCTAAGTGTGGCGGTAACACTCCCGATTGTCCGGTTGTCAAAGATTACCTGCATTTTTCAAAGTTCGGAAAATCGGAGGTGTTACAGTCAGAATCCAAAGAGGAGAACCAAGAAAACCACTCACAACATTAATTTGGATTAACTGAATATGAACGTGATATCGAGGATCTAGCTAATTGGGTCACGTAGCGATACAAGCGATGAAGAGTACCATGGTGCAAGGGCGGGTCTTGTTAATATTGGAATAAAAGGAGGATGGTTATACTTAAGAGGGCTTAGGCGAGCAATAGAGAGTAGAGAAGCATCAGATTTACCGTCTAGTGATTATGACGATAGTGAAGGTGAAATACACACTTATGTGGATAATGATGGCGAACTATTACCTCAAAGAAAGAGAACAAAAAGAATTTCATTGATCACTAAGCATACAAATTTCAGAACTCTAAAATGGTGTTTGGGCATGAGGTTTCCAAATCGAGATAGCTTTTAAAGATGTTGTGGTTAGATATGGAATTGCACAAGGTTTTAACTTGAGGATTACTGAAAGTAATAAAGAGAGAGGCGGTAGAGTGCATGTAGGTTGTGAAATTGGATTGCCTTTTTCACTATATACATCTTGGGAGTCTAATCGGGCATGTTTTGTAATCGAACGGGTGAATCTGGAGCATGATTGTCATAGAGATATGAACAGAAACAGATGTCTGAAGTCTAGATGGGTCGCCAAACAATTTCTTGAGATTTTTAAGGAAAAACCTCACTGGCCAGCAAAGGAGATCGTGAATGCAGTAAGGAAAAAAATATGGAATTATCAAACAACGAGGGGTTGCCTACAAACACAAGCATCTCGCACACCAAATGCTTCTTGGTTCTATGCTTGAGCACTACTCCAAGATCGATAGCTATTTGGAGGCTTTAAGAGAAACATCATTGTCAAGTGATTTTGACCTTGTCACATATCCTGACCAAGACACACCAGAGAATCCGCCTATCTTTCAAAGGTTATACTTTTTGTTTTTGTTGCATTAAAGAACGGGGTTTTACAAGGGTGTAGACTTGTCTTATGCTTGGATGGTTGTTTCTTGAAGACATTTTAGGGTGGAATGTTGCTCGGAGCCATTGGGAGAGATGGTAACAACCAAATGTCTCAAGTTGCATTGGCAGTGGTGGAAGGTGAGACTAATGACAACTGGGAGTGGTTCATGGTTAACTTAAAGGCTTCTCTAAAGGTGACAACTAGTAAAGGATGGACGTTCATATCAGATCAACAAAAGGTACGATTTTTCTTTTTACATTATGTTCTTCTCGTTTACAGTTTACAAGACATAGCCCATTTGCCATTTCCAAATACATGGTTCATGTTATATTGTTTTATGTGTTCTTAAATTGAAGGGGCTTCTAAATGCTGTTGCGAAGATTTTTCCCGAGGCAGAACATCGAAATTGTGCTAGACACATATATCTACACTGGAAAAAGGACTTTAAAGGTGATGACCTGAAGATACAATTCTGGAACGCGGTTAGAGCATATTGCATTCCAGACTATGAGTTTGCCTTAGAGAATATGGCTAACGTTTCCATAGATGCAGTAGCTTCTTTTAAAGCTTTAGGGCCTAAGTCATTTTGTAGGGCTTTCATGAGCACTTAGAGCAAGTGCGATATCGTTGTGAATAATATGGCTGAAACATTTGTCCAAGCGTGCAAGAGAAATTGGAGAAAGAGAAAGATGAAGCATGCAACTATTTTCCGAAAGCTTCTAGTGTGATGTTGTTTCAAGTTGTCCACAAGTTGGATGTTCTGGTTGTTGACATGGAAAAGAGAACATGCACCTGTAGAAAATGGAATTTATCAGGAATTCCATGTTGTCATGGTCTATCTTGTGCATTTTACCTCAGGCACAAGGCCGAAGATTACGTTAGTGACTACCTGAGAAAGGGGACATATGAGAAGAGTTATATAGCTTCTATAGCTTCTTGTGTTGGAGAAAGACACTGACCTAGAATACAAAGTCCGTTACAACCTCCGCTTATCAAGAGTAGTCCAGGAAGGCCAAAAAAGCCCTTCGAGGATCCTAAGAGGCCTGGAAAAATGACCAGACATGGGCAACAGATGAAATGTAGCGTGTGCAAAAGCACTGAACACACAAAGAGAAAATGCCTAGATAAGAACAAAGTATTGGAACCAGAACCTAAACAACCTAGAGGAAGACCAAAGAAGAATGTTGAAACCAATGCAGAAAGATGTAGTAATGCAATTAACAACCGAACAGCTAAACCGACGAGAAGAGAAGGTAGAGGTAGAGGCAGAAGCAGAGGGGGGAGAGTAACTAGGGGCAGGGGACGCAACAATAATGGACGAAAATCGAACGTAAGTATTGATATTCATTAGTTTCTTACATCAAATATGATTATTGTTTCGATAATGATGCTAAATGTCAATGTACGTAGGTTCCGAGTGGATATTGGAACCTATGTTAGTGAGGAGGGAATAACTTTCGTAAATGTGAGTTTAATTTTGTCACCTCCTATTTGAAATTGGATATTTAATTGATGGACGATGTGCTATTATCGTAACTTATTTGCTTTATTTGGTGTTTGTTTTACGGTCGGATACACGAGCAGTTGCGTTGAACGAACCTACCATGCCAATGCTAAGTGGTCAGGTATCAAGAACCATAACATCGCATTCCCCTCAACTACAAATTAACTCCCAACAAAGCATGATTTGATTGCTTTGGAAGTTCGAAAGATTGTTGGGTTAATCTTATAAATGCGTTGGTTTTCGTGATTGTGAAGGTTTTTTTTTTTTTTTTTTCATTTTACATAAATTTGTTGCAATTTTTTTATGTTAGAACATAAATTTAATGTGGAGTACAATATGGTCGTCGAATTTTGAAAGAATTTTGAAAGACGAAACAAAGTTGTATTGACTTTTTAGAGTGAAAGAATTATTTGGGGGACTCAAATGTTTTAGAGAATGATCAAGATGCACTTGTAAATTGTGAGTTAATTGAAAATTTGTAATTTAATGCAAACATAATTAATCAAATAAGATTGCCATGGAAAGACGAGGGGTATGGGATTGAGCTTCACATTTGAATAAATATAACAAAATATAGGTAGAATAATAGAGCAAGGTGAATGAAATTGCCGCCAAACCTTTTTTTTTATTCTTTTAAAGGATATAGTTTCGGGTACGGTAGCCATAGCTCCGGTGAACACGAGCCTATTTTTGTGACATTATGCCAAACTTGGGATTATTTTCATTAAAGTTACAAGGGGGGATTATATTTAGAAGATGGAGCAATCTTGGGATTATTATTGTATAATTTTCCCACAAATAAGTCTCCTTACCACGTAATATAGCCACATGAAAAATCGTGGAAAGAAATTTTTCCCGTGGCTAACACATTCTCCAGTCACAAGAAAAATCGTGGCAAATACGGGGCTATTATCTTCACAGCTTAGAAGAAATGTCCGTGGCAATAGTCGTATTCACATGGTTGTACGTTTAAGTAGCCACAACTAAAAATGTCGTGGCTAAATAGAGACTTTTTTTTGGCATCAATAGAACTAAATTTTATTGTAACAATTTGCAACATTCGTTTAATACAGATAATAAACTACCAATTAAGTGATCGATTATGATACAATCCATGTATTATTATTGAAAGAGAAATGTGAATAAATACATGAGAAGTACTTTTTAGAATTCAAAGGGACCCCTTCAAAAAAAATACAAAAGAAAAATCATTTCGAAGACATGCTAAACTTGTAGGCAATACACGTACAAGAAAATAATTCATGGTGCCAAAGCACAATTTCAAGTCACTTAAATAAACATCGATATGCTTTAAACTCGCGGCTCGGCAATAGCTACATTGTCCAGATAATTCACCTTCAACGAAAATAGAACAATGATCATTTGGAAAGGAAACTAAATAAATTAAGTAGTTATTATCCTCGGCAAAACCAACCACTCCGTCGAAACAAGAAACTAACGACTATACATGGCAGCCAAACAAAGA
Source organism: Spergularia azorica (assembly GCA_038382645.1). NCBI lineage: Eukaryota > Viridiplantae > Streptophyta > Magnoliopsida > Caryophyllales > Caryophyllaceae > Spergularia > Spergularia azorica. The sequence goes on along the minus strand of JBBYHQ010313493.1, from coordinate 12,743 downwards.
TACGACATTACAAGATGTAGGCATTCTAGTCATCAATTCCCTATCCCTGACACTAAGACCATTAACAATTCTTTAAATCAAGACTCAGGTCTAACCAATTTCGGCAGCACTTTTGCTAAAATTGGACTGTACCAAAATTTCACATAACCTGCAAATACCAAACATAGCTGCTAGCAAGCAAATTCAACAATGTCCCACCATGTACGTTAACACCAAAACCATCACCCTCCATGTAGAATCCTAAGATTAGACACAATTCTAAATGAAGTGACCGAAAAGAGTAAAAAAAAGCTCCCACATTTTGTATCAATACCCAGCATACAAAAGAAATAAGCGGTTTTACTAACCTTAATGAGATGAACTGAATACATGACTCTTAAACATTTCCACCTGCATTGCTTCCCACAGTTTGTTATGTTCATCCACCTCGGTTCCAGTTGCCTCTGCCTCTCTTTTAGCTGCCTTAACGTCTTTTTGAGCTTCTTCTACTTCTTTTCTAGCCTCATCTGCATCATTCCTAGCCTCTTCGACATCTTCCTTAGCTTCTTACACGGCATCTTCGGTAGTCTCTTTAGCCTCCATAACCTCCTTAGCTAGATCCAATTGTGAAGGTTTAACTCCAAAATGTTGTGTATGTGCTTGCTTTTACCTCTTCCATAGCAACGCAAATAGCCAAATATCCATGAGTGTCCTTCCCAAGAACTTCAGTTAAGATTTCTTCATTGGTTTTCTGGTTGAGGCCTTCCTCTCTTTCTTTCTTCAATTTGTTCATTGCATTTTGCGCATCATTTTGAATGAACATAATGCGTTGAGTGAAGATCAAGAAGAGGTGAATGCGGTTGGATTTTCGGGTGGTCCTCAAATAAGATATGATCCAAACTCCAATTCATATAATCCGGGGTGGAAGGATCATGTCAATCTCCGTCATGGCAATAATCAATGAACTCAAGGCTAAAATGAAAGCCAAGGGAGCGGTAATCAATTCCAAGGAGGCCTTAGTGGTGGTGACAATTACCAAGGGAACCGTTTCCAAGCCAAGCCACCTCTTGCCACTCCAAACCAACCACAAGCATCGTCTTCTATGTCCGCGGAAGAAATGATTAGAGCATTTTCGGCTAGTATGACTACTATGCAAACTAGCATGGAGCAAAATTCTCAAGAAAGCAAAGCTAGCATCCAAATTTTGGAAAGTAAAATGGGTCAAATGTCATGTGTCATTAACCGTTTGGAATCTCAAAATTCCAACAAGTTTCCTTCACAACCGAGACAAACCCATGGAAAAATGTGAGTTTGGTGACTTCTTTGAGTAGCGGAAAACAACTCCAAGGGCCATTAGCTTCAATGGTGAATGATGGTGATGACATTATTCAAGTGGAGGAGGAGGAGAGCCAACCGAGCACATCTCGACTCGAGCAAACCTCAAGACGAATCGAGAAAAGCATTGGTGTAGCGGAAATGGGAAAACCTTACAACCTCTCTCGAGTGCCATACAACTCCATACCTATTTCATTCAATGTTCGCAGCACCAAACTTGTACCATTTATCATGGAAACACGGAAGATTGAGATTAAACCTCTTCTAGATCATTTCTTGGTATCATGGATACACTTCCAGTAATTGTTTCTAGCAAATTGACCACAGATCAAGAAAAGAGGTTGGTGGAGGTGTTGAAAGATCGAAAGATAGCCATAGGATGGACTATTGCTGACATTAGAGGGATTAGTCCCGCCACTTGCATGCACCGAATCCTATTGGAGGATGAAGTCAAACCGGTCTGACAACCTCAAAGGAGGCTGAATCCTCCTATGATGGAAGTGGTGAAGAAAGATTCGCTCAAATTGTAACAAATGCGAATGATTTACCCTATTTCGGATAGCAAATGGGTGAGTCCTACTCAAGGGGTGCCTAAAAAAAGGAGCCATAACACTAAGGGTGAAATGGTACCTACCCGTACTCAAACGGGGTAGAGAGTGTGCATTGATTACCGTAGACTCAATATGGTAACTCGCAAAGATGATTCCTCTCTTCCATTTATTATTCAGATCTGATCTCATTTTCTTCTTCCTTCTTCATATGAGATTTGTTTTCTTTTGAAATCTCCCTTCATGTGGTTAACCCTTTACGGTATGTATTAATTTCCTCTTTTAAATCAAAGATATCAAATTTTAAATCTTAATCATCTAAGTCTTCGAAAATTGATTTTAATTTATGTTTATTATTGTTCTATATTTTGAAGCTATATGTAAAACTTTTTATTTCATTTTTGTCGATTTATTTTTGTGCTTTGAATAATTTGATCTTTAAGCTAATCATCATCTTTGTTTGTGGTTCTTATTTTTCAGATTTAAACACCCTTATTACTCAAGGAAAATAGAAGATTGAAGAGGAAGAGTTTGAGAAGTTTTTTTTTTTTAGTTTGCCTATAATCTTGTACATTTTTCGTTGGTCTTTTCATCTCTTGTGATAAGGAGAACACACACTACTACATAAAAGAGCAAATGCAATGCTGCAAGTGCAACGCTTTTGTGAAACCGTTGCATTTACTCATCTAATGCAATGGTTCACTTTGTATGAAAGGTCTAATGCAATACTTTTGTCGGAACCGTTGCATTAGGAGGGATAGTGTTGCACTAGCAAGGCAAAGGCAACGCTTGGTAAAAGAACAAAAAGGAAAAAAAAATCTCCCCCCTCAAAAAAAAAAAAAAAGGCAACCCAGACTTAAACCTCATTTCTCTCTCCACTTTCCCGTGGTATCATCTCATAACACCTATTGCAACGCTTTCTATAAATTTTCCTAAACCGTTACAGTAAACCACCAAAAGCGTTGCCTTAGACCTACGGCAATGGCCGCAAGTGCAACGGTACAAAAGGGTTGCCTTAGGACTAATGCAACACTTCTAAGGCCCTAATGCAACACTTTTTAGGGCGATACATTATGTCTTTTATGTAGTAGTGCACACAATTTACGTTGTGTAATCTAGAATTTTTAATAAAAGTTGGGCACCCTTCGTTTGCTGCATCCTGAATTACATCTCGTACATGACTACGTATGTGCAAGTATTATGTCAGGTATTTTTTTTTTAATAATTAATTGGAGAATAGACATCGGATCTCCAATAGAGCTGATGTATAAATTACAATACACATGGATTTTTTAAAGAAAGTATGACGTCTATTCGGCGAATAGACATCATTTTTTTTCTTCAGAAAACCCATGTATATAAAAGTTAAGCACATAGGTGACATGCTAAAATCGTATGCCTAACAAATATAATTAATCAATACTAACCTAAACGTAGTAATAGGCAAGTAAGGTTCGTATCCACAAAGAACGGTAACTATCAATGTATGTAAAGTAACAAAATAGGAGGTTTATGATTGTAATTGATCAAGTAAACAAAAGCCAAGAAGAGTAATTTGTAAATCAATAGAGAAAAAGATCTCGGACAATTAGTACCCACTATCGTTCACCTAATTGATCCTAGTTATCAACTAATCTTAATTCGTTGAGTAAGTTTCTTAATTGTAACTAAGAGGAGAGATCAGCCTTACCTAATAGTCATAATCGGTAGATAACAAAGATGCGCGCCTAAATTCAATCCACCGAAAGCATAAAGCAATTAAACGATATCAACTAAGATTAACAAGATCTAGACACATGTGGTTTCGATCTTCAATTAATATGTTTATTCTCCCCTAAGTCTAATCACGATGATCAGCATGCAATTAGACCTAGTTTTTACTGATGGATTCAACAATCAAACAATTAATCCTTTAATTGAGAATCTAGCAATATAGATTAATCTAATGTTAATTAGTGGCCACCTAGTTAACAGCAAATCAATCAATAATAACAATCAAAGCAAGAGAATAAAAAATACTCAAACGAAATTAAGAATTAGAAATCAAACTCATAATTGTCGGTGAATAATAGCTTCGATTAATAAATACGAGAATAAAAAGGTCTTTAGCCTTGCATAATTCTTCAAAATAATACTTTAGGTCTTGAAAAACTGAATGCTGAATGATTAAAACTACCAAAAATTTAAAGTATAAATACCAAAAGATTACAAAACGGTATTAGGAAACCCGTCTAATACGCCGATGCAGCGGGACGACTCGTCCAAAACGGGACGACTCGTCCGGACTACTCGTTTTCCAAGGGACGAGTCGTCCAAATATCTCTGAGGTCCCTGCTGAAATCGTCCAGACAGGGACGACTCGTCTAAAGTCAGACGAGTCGTCTTTAGACGAGTCGTCTGGATCCTGAACTCCGGACTGGTTCTGGCGACCTTTTTCAAACGGTCATAACTTCTTCGTTACTTGGCGTGTGAGGACGTATGACCACTTCCTGGAAATATGAGATCATGATCTTTAGAATGCCATTAGTTTCACTGCAAAATTCCAAGCGGCTTGAAAGTTATGAAGGTTCAAAATTGACCTTCTGTGAAAGGAATGAAATTCCTTCCAAACTTGTCCAAACTTAGCATCTCGCTCCTTGGATCATCTTTAATCGCCTCATTGTCGTTCCACACAATTGCACATCAATCTTGACGCCATAAATACATACAAAAAAAAAACTAATTATTATATTAAATCACAAATACACGAATGAATAGAATTAGCTAACAATTGATCCAAAAGCAACCATTTGAAATCATAAAAACTCATTATTTACCACTACTAAGTGGTGTGTATCAATAGGACTTAAAACTGACGTCTTTACTTGAAAAAGTTCGATGTCTATGTGGTCTTTTGTAGTAGTGACAATTGTCACTCAATCGAATAACCACATACGTGTGTAGACACAAGCGACCATCATCTTATGAGTTGAAGTTGAATAACATAACATGTCGAATTCTGTAGTCGTGTGAATAAACACTCCTCTCATCCATTATGTTCTCGGAAGCATTTGTTGATAAAGTTTTTGTATATCTGATCACTTACCTTATTTAGTAGTCATCTTTACTATTTGTCTACTTATCATCAAATGGAATAGTGTGGTAACGTCATAAAACTACTACTTCTATCGCTAAGCTTATAGATTGACTATCATTTTAGTTGATCAATAGGCATATCGCTGAGCTAGTCTATCGCTAGATTTTGGGTTTTGTGAGATTGACAACATAATTTCAATCTCACTATCAACTTTATACATGTAACATTGCACGCTACATTATTGCTTGTCGGTTACAAGTAGAAAGTGTTCTTTTGCAACTGCTAATCATTATCTACCAATTCGGAGGTTATTTTCTCAAGTAACTGGTTGAAGAACTTCACAACACGTGGGAAGTGATCATCCCACTATCTCGCAATTCAACAGCTCTAGACGTCAAGCCAAGACCCTCTATTTACCTATAAATAAAGGAGGAAGAACAACATTGAAGACACACCTGAATAACAAATTAAATCAATTTCTACGTTGTTAGTTCTTTTAATATTTGGAACCCCCTTGGGGTCTCCCCACTAAGGGGATTTTATCTTAGAAGTAGGAGTAGTTCATAGTTGTAGAACTTGGAATAGTTCGTGGTTGTAAGCAGGCACAAGCCTTATCCTGTTGGGCAAGCAATTCATGATTACTCATCGACTTCTTCGAAATCACAACTATTTGCGTTCAATTGAGTTTGTGCGTATCCAGCGTTTTCCGTTCCCCAAATCCTAGTTCAATTAAATCTCTTTCGTATCATTCGTATCGCGGTCATAATTAGGAGATAACCTATCTATCGATACCCGAATTTTTTGTGTTCAACAGCTGAAAAAGTTTAGCCTGCAAGTCAGCGGACTGAAGACGATACGCTAAGAACGCATAATGGACAGTATCCCCAGCCAAATAAACACCAACCCCCCATGGGAAAAAGGCAAGGGGCCTCCATTGTTAATCAGTAAAACTCAGCCCCGAAGAAACAACAATACGCTCTAAGGAGGAACGAACATCGAAAACAACCTGAGCCGACTCAATGAACGGGGTGGACAAGTGCGCAAAGTAAAGTAAAGCTTAGACACACCAGTACAATCCTGAAGTAACAACAACTCACACTGGGGATCGCGAAGTGTTGCAACCGCATCCATAAATGCAATGATTTTGGCTACCCGCTGCATAAGAAAAGAGCTGCAAAAGCTAAGATCCGCCATGGTTCCCGCTATTGTGTTTTTGAATGTCTAGTAGAAGTTACTCAAAAGAGGCTATTTTTATGGGTTATCAGGACAATAGGCCCCATATCAGTCACATTGTATTACATGTTTACAACTGGCCAAACAAAAGTTGTACTTCCTGTTATAATTCAGTCGGTTCGGTTACCCGTGGCCCGTGGGTTTCAACTTTGGCAAATCGTACCCGACAAGTAACCCGTCAAAGTCGATTTTCTAGACCCTAACCCGCATATTATCGGTTGAGTTACCCTATATTTCAGATCGGTCTTTTCGAACTCGGTCTCAATTCGACGGTTTCGGGGATCCCAAAAGGGTACAGATTTGTGGCCGCTAAGGTTAAGGCCAAACCAAGCTTAACTCTTACGCTCAGCTGAGAGTTGATACAAAAGCAGACTTCCTTCCCTTGAGCAGAGAGAGAGAGAAAGAGATTGAGAGAGGATGTCGTACCTGCTACCACATTTGCACTCGGTATGCAGGTCTACTCTCTCTCTCTCTCTTCTCTTCTAAACCCTAATTCCCCTTTTCCCCCTTTTAATTGCATGATGATTTCTTCATTAATTATTCTTCTTCTTATTATTATTTGATTGATTCCTTTGATTATCCCAATTCTGTTGCTCTAATTGATTAATTTCCTTCAATTCACACTTAATTTCCCCCAATTTCGTCTTTTTTCTTTTTTTAGTTCTGTAGCTTCCGAATTCTGTACCTACGGTTTTCGCCGCTGTTTCGCTGTTCTTTAGTGTAGTAAACAAACACCCCATATACAAAACTCACCCTTATTGAGGAGCGTTTACACACTAATCGGTTAATCAAAGTTCCAAAGAAACTGCATAGAAATTTTGCTAAGGTTGTTATCTTCCTCAATATGTAATCTTTTTGGAACCCCGATTAACCAATGAGCGTGTACAGTTGTACACCCTCCTCAGCGCGGGGGTATTTTGGGTATGAGGTGTTTAAAGGGGGGCGGAGGTAGTATTGCTAAAAATTGGAGACGGAAGGGGTTGGGAGGTGGATGATATGGTGTGAAATTCGTCGTCTCGTGTAGGTTTTACGTGCCTGGGCGATTTTGTTTTCGAGTCTTTTGTAAATTTGAAACTTGGAATGACGAGAGAATCATCAATTTTGGTGGATAAGTGGTGAGTCAGGACATAAGGTCTTTCGTTTGCCCCGCCCTTGTGTTAGACGTAGTGCATATGAGCCGTTTTATTGGACAGCTAGTGGAGTTTTGTGAATCGAAATGTTTGATGTATTGTGATGCTGATGTGGCTGGTTTTCCCATGAGAGTGCAAAGGACTTTCCTTGGTTTAGCCGGTTTGGAATTGGGACGTTTTGATGGAATCTAGGTCAACATGAGCTGCTCTTTTCTAAGTGATGACACGTGGGAGTGCTTAGGTGTGCAAGGTGCAAACGTTGGAAACAATTAATTACACTTCATCCATAGATAGTAGGTATTGGTAGGCTTGAAGTTAAACATGTAGCTGTGCGCAAAGTGCAACCGTTGGACACACTTGATTACACTTCATCGAAATGCTACATCCTGTCCGTGCCCTTGCTTGTTTTTTGTAGCATTTGTTAATTCAATTTTATTCTTGTACAGTTTCTTTGAAGTCCTTACTTCTCAGTGTAGTTGGTCCAAGTTTTACATCCTTTTCGACAGCTTTGGCACTATAAGTGCTTTGTTGGATGCTTCATCATCCCTACAACATTTTCTTCATGTGTAACAGCTATATGTTTTCTCTCTAGAGAATTAGATTTAAACGAAATTACGAGATGTTACTTTTTATGGTGCGCTTGAGATTTTTGTCTTGAGTAAGGGTTACTAATTGTCTTTAAAAGACAATTATCAGTTAGGCCAAAAAGTGATTTTAGATCTGTCATCTGTGTCCAATCTTTTTGTCTGTCCCTGAGCCTAATTAGTCCTGGGGAAAACTCAAGCTCAAAAAAGGAGGCCACATTCCGAGGTTGCCACTGCATCAAGCATAGACTTTCTTTGCTTGTTCTTTTACTCTTTTTTACCCTCTTTAACTGGGTTTTTCTTCTTCTATGCCCTAGTGCCTTGTCGTGCATACTGTATAGGACTGCAATAATCCTGCTTTTAATTTCTGGATTATGAGTCTGGGGACAAGAGATGTGGAGAGGCTGAGGAGAGATTGAATGCACCGTCTCTTATTTCTTATTTTCTTTTTTTTATCCCTCTCTGAAGTAAGGAAGAAGGCGGTAGCCCATGTTATTGGAGTTTAGGCTTGATATTGTTGCTCGGTAAATAATCTATGAACCAACTAGCTAGTATGGGGATTGTTCTTTTACTCCGGTTTACTCCTCTCTAATTGGGTTTATTTTCCTCTCTGTATGCCCACTGTGTTATTGTTCATAGGGCTGCAATAATCCTGCTTTTAATTTCTGAATTATGAGCCTGGGGACAAGAGATGTGGGGAGTCCGAGGGGAGATTGAATGTGCTGTCTCTTATTTTCTTATCGCTCTCTGATGTAAGGAAGAAGGCGGTCTGGGTTAGCCCATGTTATTTGAGTTTAGGCATATTGAATGATATTGTTGTTCGGTGAATACTCTGTGAACCAACTAGCTAATATGTTCTAAAGTTCAGTGATCTTAGGTTCACATATAATTAGCAATGTCTCATCTCTTTCTGTAATGATGGCAATCATCAATCATGAGGGAATTGCAGGGAAAGACATGTACTTGTATTACATTGCAGCTGATGTCATGTTTGTGTCATGTTGTTTTGCCAACCATTAGACTATTACCCTCCAATTATTATTGTCTTTAGTTACTTACTCTAATATGCTTTCTTCCTCATTTCTCAGATGGATGAAGTGTTAGCCTCAGTGGCCGAGACAATAAAGAACTTTGCTGTGATTTACCTAGTGGACATAACAGAGGTGCCTGATTTCAACACAATGTATGAGCTTTATGACCCGTCGACAGTTATGTTTTTTTTCCGGAACAAGCACATAATGATCGATCTTGGCACTGGGAACAACAATAAGATCAATTGGGCCCTCAAGGACAAGCAGGAGTTCATAGACATTGTTGAGACCGTCTATCGTGGTGCACGGAAGGGCCGGGGTCTTGTGATTGCACCAAAGGATTACTCCACCAAATATCGCTATTGAGTGGTATATCAAGATGCTTTTAGTTCCATACCCTGTGTATGGCTGAGTTCAGCCATTGATCTCGGTAACGTATCATATAGTACAACTTGGACAAATTGTGTAATATTACTATTCATAACCCTGGATATTATGAAATTCAGGAAGCTCATGTGGATTCATCTTGACATGATTGTACTGAGTGACTTGCTTTCAATGATTTGGTAACTTCTATACAATTCCTGATGTTTGTATCTAAGCCAAGCTTTGTACGTGTTCTTAAGTCGTTATTTTCATTTGGTTTACGTAATTTGTTTCAGTAATTGTCTAACTACGGCTGAAAGTTAATAGGTATTAACAGCTCTTATTGTTGCGTCTGCTCTCTGGGGGGAGTGTTAAAGTGCACAAACTACATTTATGACAGTTCAGTGAAACTTGTGTTGAGCTTGTTTCACCTATAGGGCTTAGAGGGTATCTGATAAATTTTCTTTCAATGGACAACGCTGTGCCATGACTGGCAAGGCTGTTTTCCTTTTGAGTTAACCTCTTTGTGGAACCAAAGCACTCACTGGTCACTACTGCTCCTGTTGCCATGAAGTTGTCTTGTGTCTGTGAAGCTTCTGCCGGAAAATGCATTTCACTGATACTGAATTACTGATTTAGTAGTTTGTGTGAAACTTCCTCGATTTCAAATGGTAAGGAGGTAGTCGGGTAAGAGACTCGATTAAAAGACCTCTCACACCAGGAAATGGGAACAACGCCACTATGCTGGCCCTGGAATCTTAGATTGCGCGGCCTAGGGTTAGGGCAGAGTAGTTAATCCTCTCTCGCTCAGAAACTATGTAGACAGTTTCCAAATTGAGTGCTAGATGGCTGAGTGTGGAGGAAAGCAAGTAAGAAAACTACTATGATCTTATGTGCATTCGTAACTCACTGTAACATAATATTTCGTATTTTGCAGGCTCGTCATAAGAGAACTAAGTATAATTTTTATTTACAAATGTACTACTATATTGAGTGTGTAAGGTAACAGTGATATGCTAAAATCACATTTTATCCCTGTTTGAGAGACCGTCTATGAAGCGTTCGATGACTACCCCAACAAAGTACCAAGGAACTCCTGCTAGAAAGACCTGCAGCCAAGAACTGTTCACTAAAAGCAACGCGAAAGAACCACCCATATGTTGTTCTACCCCTCCAACTGCCTCTCCTGCTCCATGTAGAATTGCATTGATTGCTGCAAGCACAGCCAACCCCAATGGCAGGACTGTACCTAGGGGTCTTCTTCGGTAATCCTTTCGCTTAACATATGTTTTTTCATAAATTCTCTTCCCATTGTCAGTAGACTGTGTCTGTATTGTGGTGTCAGCAGTTGATGTGCTGCTGGCTTTCACTTGAACCGGAGTAGATGGCGTCCAATAATCATCTGTTGATGTTGTTTGAGGGAGAAGCCTACTCTTTTCTTTCGTGTTAAACATACCATGTTTCCTAGCTTCCATAGCTGCATCTCTGAGCTTCTCTACATCAGGGTGAGTAGATCCTTTCACGCCCTGGAATATCAAATCTGATGGAGTTTTTGAAGCCGGTGATTGCCAGTACATCCAATTTGAGATTGCTCTGATGGCCTGGATTGCAGATATCTTTGCCTCGCTCTGAAATATGGAGTACTGGAATACACCAAATCATAATTTTGTAAGTTGATTTGTCATTCATATGCACAGTGGAATTTTCAGGAAATGATTACTGCAAAAGTGTCAGATAATAACCTCTGAGTCTCGTTTTGATTTCCTGGTAGCAGCTTCCTCCAGTCTCTTATGGAAAAACTTCACTTCGGAGAAGACATCAAAACTCCGCGCACCAGCAGTATTGCTAGCCCCTACTCTGACAATCCCCCGCGGCTGCTTGGACATTAGAAATTCCAGCGCTGCAAGGTCTGATCTCTCCACCATCCTGTCACCCAACACGTATGTATATGTATCAGTCAGTGAGACAGATTGATCAGCAGATACTGAGGTCTAAGAAATGTTTCAGGATAACTATAAACATATAAGGAGACAGCATCACTTCGAACCACTGTTTTTAATATATCAACCTACTGAAATTTGCAGCAGAAATGAGAGGTGTTTACGAGATGCAACTGACGGGACAGACATCAATGGATGCCTGAATTTTGTCTTCAGGATCAGCCCACTGAGCAACGACACGAGCCCTCCCATAGGTAGCTTCGATGGCAAATGTCTGGTTGGCAAATAATGCACATTTCAAGCAACCAATGCACTTGACCTCGTCAACGAACACAGCCCTTTCTTCCGTTTCTGGACCCAGCCATGACGAGTACATAGGTTGTCCTGTGTAGCCTTGCAACTCTGTCATCTTCGCTTGCTCCTGTCAAAACCTTTCTGTAAGATTAATGCAGCTATGGCCTCTAAACCTGTATCGAAACTACACTCATTACAGAGAACTGCAAAATTCATGCAAGATCAGGAGAGCAACACATCCTTAGGTATCACCACCAATTGTAACAAACAAGGTAAAGTGAGAACTAACAATCTTAGGTAAGACGGCCTGGCCTTTTAGTGACTTACTCGTAAGGTTTTAGGTGTGGTTGTGGTTCTTAGGATTTAAGTCGACTATTCACCTCAAACCCTTAAAAGATTACAAGTACATCGTCCTACCATTAAACCGTCTTACCGATTACCCGTTGAAAACAACAATAACAGACCTTGTCATAAGCAGAACGTGCAACGGGATCAGAAAGAAGAGCATAGGCTTGATTAAGAATGATGGCCATGTCATGTCCAGCAGGTCCTGCAATATCAGGATGACATCTCTTTTGAAGAGACCTGTACGCCTTCTTTATCTGCTTTTGATCACTCCCGCTCTCTATCCCCATCAGATCATACAAGTCATACTCAGTCACAAAACTCGACGATGTTGATGATGCGTTGCATGTAATACTAAGCTGCTGTCGTTGCTGCTGCTGCTGAAAATGGTTACGCTGATGATAACTACGACGTCGATGATCAACGTAGCAAGATGTTTTAGAGGTTGGTGTTGTTAGTGTTGGAAATTGAAGAGCAAGGCTTGCAGATGCCATTTTTGGGGAGGGGTGGGTGACAAGCAGAGTTCCAGAAGCAAAGGAGCAAATGATGTGTTCTTTAAACGTACGTAGGAATGTAGGATAAGATCTTTTTGGTCACTAAAGCCTGATGCAAGATATTTTCTTGAACCTGTAATTGTTCAGGAAAAGTAGGGAATTCTTAGCAAATGGCAACTACTAACAAGAAAAGGGAAGTGTCTACTTGTCACTTTGTATCAACCATTTGATGTTTTGTTAAAAAATCAAGGGTTTGGTCAGTCAATTTGAATGTGGTTTGATTATTATCTTCTCCAAAGAGTTTTAATGTTAAACTAGTTTTTGCACCCGTGTAATCACGGGACTGTATTTGTAGTTTATTTAGTATGTCTCAAAATTTCATTATGAA
>JBBYHQ010313472.1:0-11336 GCA_038382645.1 Spergularia azorica | reverse complement strand
ACGGCCAGTAACGGTTTGCAACCGTTTTTCAAAATATTTCTATAAATGCGCACCAACCCTATTTTCTAACCCTGTTCTTCTAATCTTCATATTCATCTTCTTCAATAGAATCAAGATTCTAACATACGCTACTCATAAATTAGAGCATAGAAATAAATATGTTCTTCTAATCTTCTTCTTCTTCAATAAAATCAAGATTCTTCAATAAATCAGAGAGAATGGAAGACGGTGGTTCAATGGTTAGTCGAGAGCTGAAATGGAGGCTGGGACGTGGGGATTACGAAAAGCTATGGAGTGTGACAGGAGGATTGAGCCGATGAGAGCTGAACTTGAGCGCTTGGATCAGAAGTTGAAGGATCTTAAGATGCAGCTTTTTCTTGAAGACAACTTTATTGTATCCTCTTTGGAAGAGTTAATAGAAGCTCTTGATGTGTTCTGGATCAGCAAAGAGGCATACATCTGGTTTCATAAGAATGTGTCTTCTGAACAAAAGAACGAAATGCTCGATTTCTTGAGGCGTGATTGGAGATCACGTTACATTCTGGGAGGAATCGTGCGCGACCACGTCATGTACGTTCTCCATTGGGAAAGAGATCGAACCTTGACGGTAAGGAGTAACCTATACGTAATTATCATCTTTCTCTGTTTAATTATGTCAGTTTTCTTCAATTTTAACAACCTTGCTACAATTATTCATACTGATCGATGATCCTATTTTTGTTATTGCAGAACGGTCACAATCACTACTGAGGCGCGGCTCGTCCCGTGATCGATGTTCGTTTTCTAGATTATGCACTGTGATCTTCTGATCGACGGCTGATGTTAGATGAATAAAGATACAATGCGTGCTGCTAAGTCAAGCTAGCTCACCCTTTGGTTAGTATTCCGGTTACAAGTTATCGATCGAAATGACGAAAATCTAACTAAAATAATTGTATTTTCATTAGTCTTCCGATAATACTTTCACCTAATAATCCGAAAACAATAATCCCGAATCTCGGCTTGTGTATGTTACAAAAGTTTGGGATTATTTGCATTATAATCATCGTGTGGAAGTATTATTGGAGGGCTCCTTAATTTCAACATAGATTATTTTCTTTAAATTTTCTTCATTGATAAGACTTTAGACTTTGTATTAATCTTTGTATGTGTAACTCTAGAACAATGTATTAGTGTATTGCGATTCAAGTTTGCATCTTGAACGTACGAAATAAAACTATGTTTTCTTAATTTCTTGTAATTTCTTTAATTTCTTTTTATCGTGTCTTAATTTAACTTGCGTTGTGACGTTATTGGAGTATAGTCGTTTTAGAAGATTAAAAACATGCGAGAGTTGGTAATTGACAATCAAATACAGCAACGAACATAGGACAAGACATAATTTTTATTACTAGGGCAACACAGTACAACATGACATATATAGAAGCAAAATAAAACCTGAATAGGGGAATACATGACATTGTTAGGGAACCACTGAAGCATGAATATTGGAAATGTTGTCTAATATGAGGGGAGAAAAATGACAAATTTAATAAAAAGTATCATTGGAAATGAATTTGTAATGAATTGGTATTTATTTATAACCAATTACAACTATCTGATGATCGATTTGCAGCCAATAAACAAAATGACAATAACCAAATCCAAATTTTGTAATAAACTCGATCTCCTGCTGGCACAATTATTAGGATTTAAGAGTAGTCATGGATCTTAATCCTAATTAACTTCAAATTAATTTGATGAGAGTCAAGTCAAATATGGCTTTTTTGGTTACAAAGCTTAATCTCTAATTCAGTCAGAAGTTGATCAGTTCATATTGCATTATTACATGATAAATCATTAATAAGCACAACTAGCTCTAAACAACTATTAAGATTGCAGTATATAAATAAAGGATTCCATGCATAACCAAGACCTTCATAACACCATAAAATCGATAATTAAACATGGAAGGAGCTCCTCTCAAGCTAGCACTTCTCGCCGTCGTTCTCGTGGCTTCTGCACCATGTACGTTATTCGTATCAACTGATCAATTCATCGACTTTGTTATATATGCCTGTCTTAACCTTACGTCAACGGTTCATTTTCGTTACACATACATACGTAGAACAGTCTCACGAAAACCTTATTGCATGCATGCTCTGATGCGCAATCAATTCACTCATTGATCATTTTACTGTTAATTGTTGCTTTGCAGTTTTCACTCAATCTACCGCGGAAGCAAGACACAAGTCATGCTCACATCCACCTAAACATTCACATTCACATGCCCCGGTGCCGGTGCCGGTGCCGGTCCCATCCTCGCAATCGCCACCACCACCTGAATCACCTCCAGAAGCACCACCACCACCATCACCCGATCAGGCAGCACCACCGCCTTTCTATGACGTAGGAACACCAGGAGGAATGAGCCCACCAGGATACGTAGCCCCGCCCTACGTAATCCATGGTTGTGGCCACTCTTGCTTTGATGACAATGACTGTGATTGGCCGTGTATCTATTGTTGCCCCAACGCCACCGCCCCGACTAATACCTGTTGCTACGGGTATACTGATTATCCCCCGGTGGAGGTGCCTGTGCCATCCCCAGCTGTGTCGTCGCCACCCCCACCACCACAGTCTTCACCAGAAGCACCACCACCGTCTAACTATAACGTAGGAACACCAGAAGGAATTCCTCCACCAGGACACGTATACCCACCCTATGTAACCCATGGTTGTGGATACCCTTGCTCTGATTCTAATGACTGTGATTGGCCGTGTACCGAGTTTTGCGCAAACTCGACCGCCTCGACTAACACCTGTTGCTACGGCCAGTCTGATTACGGACCGCCCCCTAATTAAGTTATTAAATCTGACATTATCCAACATTAATGAATATGATGCATGCAACTAATTATCTCCATTGTTAGGCTCTTGTTTATTGCTTAATCATGTATGTGAGTACAAAATAATGCTTCTTTTAAAGTGTGTGTTCTTTGTCATGTACTCGTAACTCATACCATGTATTTACTCCTCAATGTATATTGTATAGTATAGATACTATGGTCTATACTTTAGTTTAGTGATCGCGACTGTGGAGTAACTATTTACTTCCTACATACGTTCAAAATTCGTGAATTCACTAGTTTCACCGTGATACTTATGGTTGGATAGATCGGAGGGTTTGCATGTATTCGAATGAAGTGCGATTTTTTCATTTGAATATTGGACTAAGAAACACTCCGAGCTGAGAACTTATTAGATACATACTAGTAAAAATAATCAAGCTAGTTAAGCACATTTTAGGCATTTCTCCTCAAATGAGACACTTGTGGCAAACTCATCTAACTTACTCGCGTAATTCTATCTGTCTACCTTCGAAGCTGCTTTTGCTTACATAGATATCAAGCTAATAAGATGGTATAACTTATTATATCAATTTAATGGTTTGCGAGACGAGAAAATTGAAAAGAATAGCGTACGTATGAAGCAACTTGTACCATACAGGAGTCATGCTTAGCTTTTAGATTGTCAAAGCTTTATCCTTAATTCAATGCGCAAAACGCCGAAACATCATGTGCATATATAACAAACTTCACAATTCATCACTCTTCCGATCCATAATGTTCCTTGAATCGGCACATTGCATACATACACTACGCAAAAGTGAAGTAGTGCCTAATCAATCAAGACTATCTAACTAGCTAGCTAGCTATAAGTCAGTTGTTTATTTCTGCTCCTTGCTTTGACTTGATATCGTAGCGTTTGTTTGGATGTGTAAGAGATATTCAAAACAAATGATAACTATTCAAGGAAACGGAGCTAGATCGATGAGCTAAATGATTATAAATAGTCCCCATGAGGGATCCATCAATCAAATAACTTATCAGATTTCATTTTTTTTCTATCAATCAATAAATTATAAAGAGACATGGAGGGTGCTTCAATTAAGCCAGTTGTATTTTTACTTCTCACTGTGGCTAGTGCATCAGGTAAGTTAATTACTCAATGTGACAGCTCTTTACGACCACAAAAGGGGCGAAGTTATAGAGGGGTATACAAGTTGTCCCGACTTTAAAACGAGCAGATAAATTTTATACAAAGAAATATGCTATTTTGCATTAAGAATGCTTTTTTATTTATTTAAAGCCACTTTAAATTAGTTTATGTGGTGCACTGCAAGACGTACTGTTTTTTGTTGTTTATAATGCCACCACTGATGCAAACATTTCTTCTCTTCAGTTCTTGCCCCATTCGCAGCAGAGGAGAGATGTAAGGAACATCAACGGCCGCAACCATCGTCCCCGACACCTGCACCGGCACCTACACCTACAGGTGGTGTACCCCCATATCAAATCCATGGATGTGGTTACCCTTGCAGCGACTCCAATGACTGTGACTGGCCATGCACAATCTGCTGTGCTAACCAGACATGCTGTTATGATGAGCCCATGTCTCTGCCACCATTATCACCACTACCACCACCGCCGCCACCAGCCGTACAAACACCTGCACCAGCACCAAACGGCGTAGGAGTACCACCGGCATTTCCACCGTATCAAATCCACGGGTGTGGCTACCCATGCAGCGACTCCAACGACTGTGATTGGCCGTGCACCCTCTGTTGTTACCAAAACCACACATGTTGTTATGAAGAGTCTTTTCCTTAATATATGCTCTAGTATGTATCTATACATTATTCTCAACCTCACATACTCCCTCCGTTTTATTGAATTCTTTACATTTGGTTTGAATATGCGAGGAATTCAAATCAAACATAAAGAATTGAAAAAAACATTGGGAAAGTATTAATAAAAGACTTGTCAAATTGCGAGGATAATAAAGTTCGACAATACTATTTGTCAATATTCTCGTGTTTATATGATGGAACATAGTGCACGATAAAGTTATCTTAATTCAGCGTGAGTTATAGCCTTCAAATCCGAGTTCTTATAACCCGCGTTCAGATGAACTTTTCCCAGTTACACCGAACCATTCAGTGTGCTTCTCATCATAGATGTGCCTGTGGGTACGTAAATCTCCGTACAATCTTCTACTAATTTCCAAGAATATACTTGGATCTTCTCCCTATATATTTTGCACATCGATCGAGTGCCGCATGTGCTAACCAAAATTGTAGCACTACTGATTACATACTAAATAAGCTCAAAATAAGCCAAAAGCTCATAGATTTTGGGAAAATTCAATTATTACTTGTTGACCCAGCAACTTGAAAGATCTTGAGCCAAGAACTCCTTGATTATAAATCAAAACTCACTAAGTCAGATTTCTCAACCTTTACTTTATATTACCATGCAAGGAGGCTCCATTAAGGTGGTTAAGTGTATGCTTTTTGCAATATGTAAGTTCTCCATTTCTATCCTTACTCATGTACACTCATTGAGCATAGGTGCTCGAAATCGAAATCAGATGAGATTCAGATTTAAGTGTACTGTATATAACTGTAATTGAATGTTTTTATAGGTATTGCTTTGTTGGAAATAGAAGCGATGGATAGGCTAGAGTTAATGAATCATCATCATTCTCCTAGTCATGATCATTGTGAACCAGCAGTGCCGCCCCCATCACCAGCAGAGGTGCCGGCTAACCCACCCTCAAGGCCACCAAGATTGCCACCAATGGAGGATGGGAATCCGGCAACAGCGCCGGCCTTAGGTCTACCCCCGGGATATCAAATGACACCTTTTCAAGTGCATACATGTAATAGTTCTTGCACAGGGCCAAAGGATTGTTATTGGCCTTGTATGGCTTGTTGTGCCAATAGCACTTGTTGTGATCAGTAAAATTATGTCAAAAATTGAAACATTAGTTCTGTTTTACTCCAACAGTAACTCATCTTCAACCATGTCCTCCTAACTTCTTTCACATCTCATTTATTCATATTGGACTCGAGTTGCCGTTACACACAGTTCAGACGTAGCCTATGAACAATTATATAGGCTGATGGAGTGATAGCTATGCTAAAGTTGCTGAAACAAAAACGTGTATGCCAAAGAACATGTACTTGCACTAACCTTGAATTTGAGCACCCGTCAATTGGTATACAACCAACTTGGCCACGTTGGTCTTCAATCACTTGACTGAGATTTGTAGAGATTCTGCAAAATATTTGGGCCTGTGAACCACAATCCCAATAACGTGGCTCAAGCTTTTTAAGGATACCTACGTATGGCCTGGTTCATGCAGAAAGTCATCATAATGACATTGTGCATCGGAATCAATTTGAGTAATCACCAATCTAAACCTAAAAAACAAGCATGCAAATTGATGCCTCAATGTCTGCCCTTTATGGTGAGGTCAGGAGGGGTGGACAGTTTAGTGAACCAAATTGCTACGTTCTTTTATATTCCACAGCCTTTTCCATACCACCACCTTTAAAGCTAGAGAGCGATTTTTGCCGATTTCGGTAAGCTAAGATAGGTTTTTGGCTCAAATATTTTGCTACAATACGTAATATGGCCAGTAGGGCATTCCACAAAAATTTGAACCGTTTTTGGTCATAGACCATTTTTGGCCAAAAATCGTGGACTACACACTTCGGTATTGCCCATTTTTGACCACTTTTAGCAAAGTAACCAAATGTAATCAAAAGTTTACAATTCAAAGCTTTGGAGTACCTATTTGGGCTATGAGGGTTGGATCCTCACTTAGAGAAGTTCTCCAAGCCTTTTCCTTACAACCACCTTTAAAGCTAGAGAGCGATTTTTGCCCATTTCGGCAAGCTAAGATGGCTTTTTGGCTCAAATATTTTGCTACAATACATAATATGGCCAGCAGGGCATTCCAGCAAAAATTAAAACGTTTTTGGTCATAGACCATTTTTGGCCAAAAATCGTGGACTATACACTTCGGATTTGCCCATTTTTGACCACTTTTATGAAAGTAACCAAATGTAATCAAAAGTTTACAATTTAAAGCATTGGAGTACCTATGTTGGCTATGAGGGTTGGCTCCTCACTTAGAGAAGTTCTCCAAGCCTTTTTCGTACCACCACCTTTAAGGATAGAGAGCGATTTTTGCCGATTTCGGCAAGCTAAGATAGGTTTTTGGCTCAAATATTTTGCTACAATACGTAATATGGCCGGTAGGGCATTCCACAAAAATTTGATCTGTTTTTGGTCATAGACCATTTTTGGTCAAAAATCGTGGACTAGGACTATACACTTCGGTTTTGCCCATTTCTCACCACTTTTATGAAGAAACCAAATGTTATCAAAAGTTTAAAATTTAAAGCTTTGGAGTACATATGTTGGCTATGAGGGTTGGATCCTCACTTAGAGAAGTTCTCCAAGCCTTCTCCATACAACCACCTTTAAAGCTACAGAGCAATTTTTGCCAATTTCGGCAAGCTAAGATAGCTTTGTGGCTCAAATATTTTGCTAAAATACATAATATGGCCAGTAGGGCATTCGACAAAAAATTAAACCGTTTTTGCTCATACACCATTTTTGGCCAAAAATCGTGGACTGTACACTTCGGATTTGCCCATTTTTGAAACCTTTTATGAAAGTAACAAAACGTAATCAAAAGCTTACAATTTAAAGCTTTGGAGTACCTATGTTGGCTATGAGGGTTGGCTGCTCACTTAGAGAAGTTCTCCAAGCCTTTTCCTTACCACCACCTTTAAGGCTAGAGAGCCATTTTTGCCGATTTCGGCAAGTTAAGATAGGTTTTTGGCTCAAATATTTTGCTTCAATACATAATATGGCAAGTAAGGCATTCCACATAAATTTGAACCGTTTTTGGTCATACACCATTTTTGGCCAAAAATCGTGGACTATACACTTCGGTTTTGCCCATTTCTGACCACTTTTATGAAAGAAACCAAATGTAATCAAAAGTTTAAAAATTAAAGCTTTGGAGTACCTATGTTGGCTATGAGGGTTGGATCCTCACTTAGAGAAGTTCTCCAAGCCTTTTCCATACAACCACCTTTAAAGCTCGAGAGCAATTTTTGCCAATTTCGGCAAGCTAAGATAGCTTTTTGGCTCAAATATATTGCTACAATACATAATATGGCCAGTAGGGCATTCCACAAAAAATTGAACCGTTTTAGGTCATAGACCATTTTTGGCCAAAAATCGTGGACTATACACTTCGGTTTTGCCCATTTTTGACAACTTTTATGAAAGTAACCAAATGTAATCAAAAGCTTACAATTTAAAGCTTTGGAGTACCTATGTTTGCTATGAGGGTCGGCCGCTCACTTTGAGAAGTTCTCCAAACCTTTTCCTTACCACCACCTTTAAGGCTAGAGAGCGATTTTTGCCGATTTCGCCAAGCTAAGATAGGTTTTTGGCTCAAATATTTCGCTTCAATACATAATATGGCAAGTAAGGCATTCCACAAAAATTTGAACCGTTTTTGGTCATAGAACATTTTTGGCCAAAAATCGTGGACTACACTTCGGTTTTGCCCATTTCTGACCACTTTTATCAAAGTAACCAATTGTAATCAAAAGTTTACAATTCAAAGCTTTGGCGTACCTATTTGGGTTATGAGGGTTGGATCCTCACTTAGAGAAGTTCTCCAAGACTTTTCTGTACCCCCACCTTTAAGGCTAGAGAGCGATTTTTGCCGATTTCGGCAAGCTAAGATAGGTTTTTGGCTCAAATATTTCGCTACAATACATAATATGGCCAGTAGGGCATTCCACAAATATTTGAAACGTTTTTGGTCATAGACCATTTTTGGCAAAAAATCGTGGACTATACACTTCGGTTTTACCCATTTTTGACCACTTTAATGAAGGTAACCAATGTAATCAAAAGTTTACTATTTAAAGCTTTGGAATACCTATATTGGCTATGAGGGTTGGCTCCTCACTTAGAGAAGTTCTCCAAGCCTTGTCCTAACCACCACCTCTAAGGCTAGAGAGCGATTTTTGCCGATTTCGGCAAGCTAAGATAGGTTTTTGGCTCAAATATTTTGCTACAATACATAATATGGCCGGTAGGGCATTCCACAAAAATTTGAAATGTTTTAGGTCATAGACCATTTTGGGCCAAAAATCGTCGACTATAATCACTATACACTTCGGTTTTGCCCATTTCTAACCACTTTTATGAAAGAAACCTAAATGTAATCAAAAGTTTACAATTTAAAGCTTTGGAGTACCTACATTGGCTATGAGGGTTGGATCCTCACTTAGAGAAGTTCTCCAAGCCTATTCAGTACAACCATCTTTAAAGCTAGAGAGCAATTTTTGCCAATTTCGGCAAGCTAAGATAGCTTTTTGCCTCACATATATTGCTACAATACATAATATGGCCAGTAGGGCATTCCACAAAAAATTGAACCGTTTTTGGTCATAGACCATTTTTGGCCAAAAATCGTGGACTATACACTTCGTTTTTGCCCATTTTGACCACTTTTATGAAAGAAATCAATGTAATCAAAAGTTTACAATTTAAAGCTTTGGAGTACCTATGTTGGCTATGAGGGTTGGCTGCTCACTTAGAGAAGTTCTCCAAGCCTTTTCCTAACCACTACCTTTAAGGCTAGAGAGCGATTTTTGCCGAATTCGGCAAGCTAAGATAGGTTTTTGGCTCAAGTATTTTCCTACAATACAAAATATGGCCGGTAGGGCAATCCACAAAAATTTGAACCGTTTTAGGTCATAGACCATTTTTGGCCAAAAATCGTGGACTATACACTTCGGTTTTGCCCATTTTTAACCACTTTATGAAAGAAACCAAATGTACACAAAAGTTTACAATTCAAAGCTTTGGAGTACCTATTTTGGCTATGAGGGTTGGATCCTCACTTAGAGAAGTTCTCCAAGCCTTTTCCTTACAACCACCTTTAAAGCTAGAGAGTGATTTTTGCCCAGTTCGGCAAGCTAAGATAGCTTTTTGGCTCAAATATTTTGCTACAATACATAATATGGCCAGTAGGGCATTCCACAAAAATTTGAAACGTTTTTGGTCATAGACCATTTTTGGCAAAAAATCGTGGACTATACACTTCGGATTTGCCCATTTTTGACCACTTTTATGAAAGTAACCAAATGTAATCAAAAGTTTACAATTTAAAGCATTGGAGTACCTATGTTGGCTATGAGGGTTGGCTCCTCACTTAGAGAAGTTCTCCAAGCCTTTTTCGTACCACCACCTTTAAGGCTAGAGAGCGATTTTTGCCGATTTCGGCAAGCTAAGATAGTTTTTTGGCTCAAATATTTTGCTACAATACGTAATATGGCCGGTAGGGCATTCCACAAAAATTTGATCTGCTTTTGGTCATAGACCATTTTTGGTCAAAAATCGTGGACTATACACTTCGGTTTTGCCCATTTCTGACCACTTTTATGAAAGACACCAAATGTAATCAAAAGTTTAAAATTTAAAGCTTTGGAGTACCTATGTTGGCTATGAGGGTTGGATCCTCACTTAGAGAAGTTCTCCAAGCCTTTTCCGTACAACCACCTTTAAAGCTAGAGAGCAATTTTTGCCAATTTCGGCAAGCTAAGATAGCTTTGTGGCTCAAATATTTTGCTACAATACATAATATGGCCAGTAGGGCATTCCACAAAAAATTGAACCATTTTTGGTCATACACCATTTTTGGCCAAAAATCGTGGACTATACACTTCGGTTTTGTCCATTTTTGACAACTTTTAAGAAAGTAACAAAATGTAATCAAAAGCTTACAATTTAAAGCTTTGGAGTACCTATGTTGGCTATGAGGTTGTCTGCTCACTTAGAGAAGTTCTCCAAGCCTTTTCCTTAGCACCACCTTTAAGGCTAGAGAGCCATTTTTGCCGATTTCGGCAAGTTAAGATAGGTTTTTGGCTCAAATATTTTGCTTCAATACATAATATGGCAAGTAAGACATTGCACAAAAATTTGAACCGTTTTTGCTCATAGACCATTTTTGGCCAAAAATCGTGGACTATATACACTTCGGTTTTGCCCATTTCTGACCACTTTTATGAAAGAAACCAAATGTAATCAAAAGATTACAATTTAAAGCTTTGGAGTACCTATGTTGGCTATGAGGGTTGGCTGCTCACTTAGAGAAGTTCTCCAAGCCTTTTCCTAACCACCACCTTTAAGGCTAGAGAGCGATTTTTGCCGATTTCGGCAAGCTAAGATAGTTTTTTGGCTCAAATATTTTGCTACAATACATAATATGGCCGGTAGGGCATTCCACAAAAATTTGAACCGTTTTAGGTCATAGACCATTTTTGGCCAAAAATCGTGTACTATACACTTCGGATTTGCCCACTTTTGAAACCTTTTATGAAAGTAACAAAACGTAATCAAAAGATTACAATTTAAAGCTTTGGAGTACCTATGTTGGCTATGAGGGTTGGCTGCTCACTTAGAGAAGTT
>JBBYHQ010313461.1:0-16819 GCA_038382645.1 Spergularia azorica | reverse complement strand
AGTGGTTGCACGAAAACTTCCTCCACTAGGCAATCCAGTACTAGCTATTCTTTGCAACTTGTCCAAATTTATCTCATCCTGAGTGAACTATCCATCACAACACAAACAATCATACAAAACCTTCAATTAATTTTCCAGCCAAAATAAAAAGCATACTCCATAAGTCTAAGTCCACGTTGCCTTTTCAAACTATTTATACGTAATTGTCCGACTTTGGAGCCAAATTTTCACTATCAACTAACGCCATATGATCAAACAATCATACAAAACCCCCAACCCCAGAATGAGGATTCTTTGTCCCACTTTGTGCACCACTCTATGTACCCCTCCAATCACAACCTTGCAAACCCACTTTCCAACATTAAAAAATCCATTTAAGCTTATAATTGAATTGATTTCTAAAGATTTGATTGGAGGGGTACAGGGAGTGGAACACAAGAATGGGACAGAGGATCTCTACTCCCAACCCCAATACTCCATGTTACATTACTTTCAAAATGACTGATGCAATTATACGACTTCTGTAGTCGTACCTGACAAACTTTGATCAATAATCAAACTTTGATCAATAATCAAACTTTGCTAGACAGATTATTTACTCGAATCTATAATCATTGATCAGTGAAGCTACACTATCATTATGTCTTTCAATACTTTTTGAGTCTAACTCCATATCATTTTGCCACAAATAAGTCAAATTACGGCAATCATCTCATATCAAGCCCGCAAATGATCACCCAACATAATCTACACAATTCGAAAACAACAATAATTTCACCACCAAATAAAGATTACAACTTTACCAACAACGGCAAGAACAACAACAACAACAACAACAACAACAACAACAACAACAACAAAGCATTGGTTCGGAATAAATTTGGTGTCGGCTAACATGAATCGTCATTACGAAGATACCACAACCACCCAACATAATTTACAAAATCATAACATAACACCCAATTCATTGCAAAAAGATTAGAACTTTTTAAAGAAAAATTAAACAAAAAGAGAAAAAAATCATCACCTCAAACTCAAGATCAGATCTTTTCTCATCCTCATCAATAATTTCAATAACCCCATTTCTGGAATTTCTAATTTTGTCCCAATTTTCATCAATTGGCTTAATTTCTTCAACCCTACTGCCTGACCAACCGAACCCATGTGGGTCCAATACTTGAAGCTCCTGACCCAACTCGGACCCTTGACTCACTGAGTTTGACACTACCCTTCTACTTAATTTTTCAAGGAGATTGAGCTTTTCTTTATCCATGGCTTCGGTGACTCGGTGGGTGACTCAGTAATTTACCTGAGTTGGGTGGGTATGCGATGTCGAGTCCAAGGAAATTTAAGTTTTGGGCTGGAGAGAGAATGTGATTGGGCTGTTTATTTTCCCTCCAATTTGGTTTATAAGTACTTGGGTTTATTGCCGAACAATAATGACACGCATAAATCGAAAAATGTCGTGATAGTAGTAACTTGGAGCCAAATTTTAGATAATGGCATAATGCATAAGAGCTCGTATAGTAATTAGTAATCACGATGTATTATAATTACGATAACTTGATGCTAGACTGTAATATCTCATCTCGTACTCGAACAAATAATGCATCTCGTGATTGCTAAGAGTATCTTAAACGACAATGTTTCTGATGTGATATATATGACTTGGGTATGATACTCGTTTTTCTCTTGATTTCTCTCAAGACCCAAAGACGATCCTCCAAAATGGAGTACTAGTACATCAACCATAGCTCCTTAATTTTCTTTCTCTTCATTACACTCCGTATTTCTTGGCAATAAATATATAAGCAAATAAACAAGTATTTACAGTGAGTAATAAGTTGCTTCCTCTCGTTTTAATTAAGAACCTTAAAATGTGATTTGAATTTTCGTTCACACATTATTCAGACCCAATGTTGAGCGTATGCTAAATCGATACGTACCCTAAGACGACAGCCGAAAAGCAAAGAACGAAGCTTGTGCCTTGAACATATACATAACGAATAAAGATAGAATGCGACTATTGCTCTAGTAAGATGGACAACTTTTTAGAGGACCATATAGATCGACATTTGATGTAATTAAAACGTGTAATCCAAAACCATGAAAAACCTTGTGATCATTTAATGGTCTATTTCATCACTTCCTTAATTCGTTTGTTTGGGTATCATCATGCAACACCATTGTTGTCTCAAAACAATAATTTGATGTGGTCCATTTTGTACAATGATATATTGATCTTCTATATACGTACACATACAATCGGTAGATAGTTTAATTGACTTGCTCGAACCCCTTTCAAGTTTCAATTCACTTCGAATGTGATGGTTCGTTGATCTATAAAGTGTCTTTTTACAGCTTGTTTGGTTAAAGGTCCTGAACGAATAAGGTAAAAGTGATGAATTAACCTGGGAAGTTTCATTACGTAGTATTGGTTGAAAACTCAAGGCATTATATAGTCGAGTAGATGATTTGATAAGTTCAAAATAAATTCAAGTGTGTTATACTCCGTATGACACTGGATGGTAACAGAACACTATTATTTATTTTAGCGCGTTTCTTTATATATATGTCTCGCGCCCACACAATACCGTAATGATTGAACAATGATTTGTCGAGGAGAGAAAAACTTGGTACTAGCAAAATTAATATGGCTTGGCCCTCATCAACGTACGTACTTGCACTTTTGTGTCACTTGAGTGCCGCATCTTTGTATTTTCTCTCTGAACCCTGGCCCTATATGTATGTGCTGCTCTTCCTCATAGCCAGAAAAAACATACACTGTCAAATGTCAATGTATCTTCTTTACTCTCTCTATCTCATTTCATCGTCAAGTTCTTTGTTTTAATTTCTCTCCATTTTCGACACGACAAAAAGAGAAGAAACATGGTACAATCGAAGAAGTTCAGAGGAGTCAGGCAACGACACTGGGGTTCTTGGGTCTCCGAGATTCGCCATCCTCTACTGTAAGCTCTTCTGACATGCTACATACCTAGCTCAAACATAGTCATTGAATGTGCATGCTTCTTATGAGGAATGTTATACAATAAGAATTGCATACACATTATGTAGTAGGATATAATTATAGTCGTCATGCATGATGTGTACGTTCTCGTAATAATGAACTCTTGTTTAATTACTTGTCTGCTACACTACGTACATACTAATGCTCTAGTACAATATATCTATAAAGCATCGTGATGACGTGATATATATTATCAACTTATTGCAATACTATATGGTATACTTTTGTCGTCGAATTATGATAATTCTTCGTATGACTTGTCTGATATCTCAGTATATATATTACTATTCGTCTATTCATCTATGAATTGTTAACGTAAAAAATTAAAATTTTCAACTCACCCCTTCAGTTCGTTCATGGCTTCATGCATATATACATGTGTAGAAAGAAAAGGGTGTGGCTAGGCACATTTGACACAGCTGAAGAAGCAGCAAAAGCTTACGACAAAGCTGCGATTATTATGTGTGGAAGAAATGCCAAGACAAACTTTCCTATTACTCAAGCTTCTCATGATCAAGAAGATCTCTACAATAATCATATTAATAAGCGTAATTACAACGGTAATTACTCCCTAGGTTCTTCATCTTCTACGGAAAGTAATTTATCTCAAGTTCTCCATGCAAAGCTTCGAAAATCGAGCAAGGCGCCATCTCCTTCTCTTACATGTCTAAGGCTCGACAATGAGAGCTCTCACATTGGAATATGGCAAAAGCGAGCTGGACCGGGATCCGTCTCGAAATGGGTCATGACCGTTAAACTAGACAATAAGGATATTATTAAAGAAGAAGAACAGATTGATGATGAGAGTAATAACAAAGTTGCGCAAGATAATAATAGTGATCATGGAGTAGCTCAAAAAATGCCATCTCCCCCTTTAAATAATAATCGTGCATTATTATTTAGTGAACTTGATCATCAATATGATACTTTGTTGATGAATGAGGAAGATGAGAAAATTGCCTTGCAAATGATCGAGGAGCTTCTTAATAGAAATTGCACTAGCCCTAGCTGTTAATTATAGGTTAATTAAGTATAATTTGTTCCACATTTTAATTTATAGTGGAAAATGTAATAATGCATGGTACCCAATTTCAGTGTGATTATTTAACCTCACAAATTCAACACTATGAGCGAGTGGTACTAAAATTCGATACCATTTCTTATGGCGTTGTATAGTTGTCCATCATAATTTATAATTAACTTAGTATGGTATATTATTATTGTTGATTTTTCGTGCATATTTAACTTAGTTTTGCAGTCGTATGGCTCATCTAGTTAATCATACAAGCACTCACTTGATTCCGATCATGTTAAAGCTAATTTGATCTATAATCTATAATACACTTTATTCCAAGGTCATACTTCGAACATCATATCATATACGGAGTAATTTAAAATATAAGGTGTAATGTATAATTTACAGGCACTACTTCTTAATTAAAGTCAAAACGCGTTAAACGACAATCACAGTAACAAATGAAGTGTTAATTAAGGGTATGAAAGTACCACAAGACCTCAATGTGGGTAAGCATGTCATGTGCATGTCGGGGAGAAGGAAAATTAA
Source organism: Spergularia azorica (assembly GCA_038382645.1). NCBI lineage: Eukaryota > Viridiplantae > Streptophyta > Magnoliopsida > Caryophyllales > Caryophyllaceae > Spergularia > Spergularia azorica. The sequence goes on along the minus strand of JBBYHQ010313461.1, from coordinate 12,227 downwards.
AGGATAGCTAGCTAAGGTAAAGCAAATTAGAAAAAATAATTGTAATTAATAAGGCCCTAAGTGCATATTTTACCATCAATGTGGAACACATTTATGATAGGTCATTATCAAATTTCTATTTGTGCATAAAACCTAGTGTGTAGATAGAACATCTTTACATCCAAGACGTATCATTAGAGTTCATGTCTGTTGTTGGAGAAATAATGCATATGAAAAAGCACATGTTAATTATTAAGTGACCACTTACAAAATTATATGGTTGCGATGTTTAGTTTGGTTTGTTAATTGTGGTCATTTACTATCCTCAGAGCTTAGCTACGGCACCTGGCTTTCTCTCGTGTTGTACGTGTACCTTAGGGAGACGATATAGCTAGGACGCTTATGATGTTGTTTTCGTTATCACTTTAGTTTCATCCACTTACGATCATTTTCAACAATACTGTGCATGAACGATTATAGTGTACGAGTATGTCACCTGGCGATACTCAATCTCCGTATCATTCTCATACATTGAATCGATGGGTTATAGACTTGGACTCGTGTAGAGACAACCGCAACTCATACGTTGGGCTTTTACTAAGCACAGAGTCCAGGCCTGATAGTGTTTATTTGGCCTGCAACTTTTAATAGGTTCAAGGCCCACCAAAAGCCCAACTACTACCCTGTGAGATGTAGGTACGATCATCTGGTTAATTAAACAATATATCTGCTTGCAGTTAGAGGTGGCCATTGGGCGGGCGGGCCAGGGTTAGGGCCGGGCTGGGCTCCTTGGGGTCTGGCACTGAACCGGCCCACTACTTTCAGGGCGGGCTAGGGCTAGGGTCAGGGCCAAGAATTTGTCGACCCTAGCCCTAACGTAGTTGGGCCAGTGCTAGGGTTAGGGTCGGCCTAGGGTTAGGGTCGGGCTGAGACAAGGTTAGGGTTAGGATTGAGTCCTAGGTTAGGTCGGGGTTAGCGTTAGGGCTAGGATTAGTGTTGGGTTCGGGTGGGCCGATTTTAATTCGACCATATTTTCAATTTTGTTCACATTATTGTAATTATTGTTAATACATACTATTGTACGAGTAGAGATTGAGTACTTTTATTATAAAAATGTAATTAGTTCTATAGTTTGGCTTTAATGAGCTGAAAGAATGAGGGTATTAAAGACTTTAATTTACTAAAAGTAACGACTGCTCAGGGCTAAGTTAGGGTCGGGTTAAGTGCTAGGTTAGGGTCAGGGCCGGGTTGAGGGTTAGGTTAGGGCCAGGGCTAGGTTTTGGGTCAGGTTAGGGTCAATTTAGGGTTAGGTTAGGTTTAGGGTCGGGCTAAGGGTCAGGGCTAGGTTTGGGTTAGTGCCCAAAAATGTTGAACCCTGAACCGGCCCTAGGTTTCTAGGGCTAGTGTCGGGCCTGACACTGCCCGGTCAAGGGTCGACCCGCCAGGGCTATTTACCGGGCCGGTTCAGGTTGGGCCAGGGCTGGCCCGTTCCAATGGCCACCTCTACTTGCAGTAGTAATTTTTGGTGTGAAATTATCGATGTTCCTCTAAACCTTAACACTGACTCTGTTCGAACTCGAAACCTCAATGTAATTGAACCCCGTACTAATACAAGCAAATGCACGCACGTATCACTTTGTAATCCTATAGAACGACATTTAAGTTTTTGCATCATTGGATGGGTGGTTAAATAGTATTGTGTAGTCAAATTTTCGTCAATAATCATCGGTCCGATGATGAGTTAAGGAAGAGGTGTGGTTTGACTGTCAAAAATGCAAGATTCCAAGTAATAAGTAACAAAAAAATCACACGAACAATTTTGATTTGGCATTATCAAACATGTATACGTTCAAAGTAAAAGATCTACAAAAACTGAAATTTCGGAAGTTAGATCATAACTACACAAAAAGAAAGGCGCTGCATTAGTAACAAAAAGACTGAAAATCGATTTATTAACAAGCTACCTCAAACCTTCACACGAACTTTAGAACTTTAAAAACAACTTAAACAATGAAAGAACTCTATATTGTCGTAGTGTCGTTCTTAAATGATTTTATACGGAGTATTAATAAAGCTTTTTTCACTAAGGAAAATACTAAACTTTGGCTAGTGGGTCACAGGCCTTATTTGTGATGATCCATTAACGATGACATAAACCATCAAAAATCCAACTCGCACCGGCCCATCATCAACGCCCAATCAAGAGTTCAAGACCCCTTCAGCTTCTAAAGAGCCGCATTTTACAAGCAATAATCTTTGATTACTTAATCCCATCTGATTGTCTATCATATGAACTAAAATAAAATGAAATTTTGTTCGTCATTAGGCACCAATGAAAAGTTGACACTACGCCATTTGAAATCGGAATAGTCAATGACGACATTATGAACCGATAATAAATTAGTGGAATCGTTTTAAATTCAAAGGTTGGAATTGATCAAGGATGTGACCATTGAGAGAGTCCGATTCGTTCGATTAAAAAATAAAATAAAAATAATTTTGTAACTCTATTTGAGTCTAGTTTGTCAACTTGTTCCTAAGTCCATTTATTTGTTTTTCTATGGGGCTATGCAATTCATTTTAGGTTTTTGGTTCCACCCATTTAATACTAGAGTATGAGGTTGCGTGACTTTGTGAGGATTAAGATTTACCTTTGATCGAGGATGTGATTTAAGAAACGAGTTGCAAATCTAATTGAGAAATCGAGAATCATTAAAGGTTACAAATGCCCGTGCTTTATAATTATTATCGAAATCGTGTTTGTATTCTCTTAAAATGCGAAAGAGAGCATGAAATCTTTACTTTAAATAATTAAAACAAAAAATTAAACCTAATTATTGGATTTTAGGCATCCAGTAAAGTGTGCAAGATCTTCATTTTTTTTGTATACTAATTAGCAAGTGTTCGTGTAAGATCATGTTCGCATGTACTTTCTGATTAATTATTGAATCAAATTATGCTAAATTGTTTTGAGCAGAAATGAATGAAGCTGATTAATTCCTTTGGACAAAAGTTGAACTAAGCAAACTTAAATGTTCTAGACTAGATAAATTGCTTACACCTTATTTGGTCAGCTAAACCATTGAAAGTTTGAAACTGTTTATGAATTGAAGTGAGCTAAATTGGTTTATACTTGAGTCACTTAGGTTCGATAAATTTGTAAGTATACCTCATAGGATCCTAGCAATTGTACTCTCAATCCCTCTTAAATAAACCCAAAAAACGCGACATTGATTAGTTTTTAGTATCATACAATTGTCATATCCTTACCTACGAATTAAGGTTATGGTCGGAGTCAACGTCAACACTATAAGTGGCTGAAAACCATATTCAAATCGCGCCCCAGAAAACAGGGACCATTGTTACCGAGAATAAGTATATTCAAGAGTATACGAGGTACGAAACTGTTTGACTAAAGACTCAGATCTAGACGAGTCAATAATGTAATCTCCGTACGATACCTAGTAACATCATTACGTGAGAATCTCAGAATCACATATTCGAATACCCACGTTACATACACTACTAGACCATGTCAAGAAACATCCTCTATTCCTCTTACATTATTGTAAAACTCCCACTTTTGTATATATAATAATACTGAGCTCAAGTTAAACACTCTTAACACAGTCAACTTATAAGAGTGATCGCTCATAAGCTCAGCAATCAACAACGAAATCTCTCCCCCAAAGTTTTAAACTCATATAAAATCTTGAGATGATGAAAGTTTGAAGCTTAAATCGGGAAAATAATGGCAAAAAAATGAGCCAAAAATGTGGGTTTGGGGGCTCAATAATCAAGATTCCTTAGTTTATCCGAGAATATACCAAGCAAAGATCCGAAGCTTGTTGGGTACGGTCTCATCTGTCTTCAACTTGGAGGGGCATATGCCAGATATATACCTCCTCAAGTTTAATGTAACATAAATTGCGATGTACTCCTACCAAGTTGGCCACGTCCTTTTTTGGATAACATTTCGTGCCCATTATTATGCCTTCAACCTTTGACCTTCTTTTGCTAGGACCTTCTTTTTCCAGACGTGTTTTCAATAGGTCAAAATCCGCTGAAAAATAAAGATCTCATATCTGAAAGAACGGTGACAAAATAGCAAAGTTTGATCAATTGGCAACTGATTGACACAAACATACAATTGTGTGGAATAGGTCAACCGATTATACACAAAGTATCGTTAAAGAGTATACAACTATACCACTAAGATAAGAAATCGAAAAATAATGAATATCAGTGACTAATCTTCATTCTATTGGTGAGCATCGTGAAGTAAACTTACGTGCAAAGAGTTGGACCCAAAAACTTAATTTTCATTATACTTTTTCCTGTTTTTTGTTGAACATGTCATAAAGAGTTCTTTCTATTGGTTATTAGGTGGGAAAGTCAGCATATTCTTGTGCCCATAGAATTATGCCAAAGCTTTTTCAATGCGCAATGAGTTGACCACACTAGCTCGGCTGTCGGCTCGGCTTGAGCCGGCTGGACCTTTACGGCTCTCATAGTACGTATTTTTACGTCGACTGACACACATAGGCCATTTTTTCCTCTTCCTAAATGACAAAATTTCTAGCATGTCAACGAAATTTCCAAGCTTTTTGTTGAAGAATAGCAATGATTTGATGACATTTCTTAAAGTTCTGTTTTGTTCATAGTACAATTTTCAGGGATTCAGATCTCAGAGATGTGGGCTCAAGCTGCATAAGTTCTTAGTATGAGCTGATGTTATAGCTGTGTTATCATGAGCGGCTCAGAAGCATGCAAATGTTGTTTTAGCTGTGTTATTATGAGTGACTCAAAGCCATGCATCGGCTGGGGTTCGAAGTTGAAACTCGGCGCGCTATATATTATGCTTATATTTGATAATTTAGTGATTGTAAATAATAACATGGATTTTTATTGTACTACTTGATTCATTTACATTGTAATTTGGATTTCTAAGTTGGAAAGTGACATTTTCAATAAATCCTATACGAGGAGGACCGAGATACGAATAATTGACCTGTAAAATAATAGATACGAATTTGATTAAGTACGGTATATGAGAAATCGTCAATATTAGAAGGAAGTAATTTAGGTCCTACAAGAAAAATACACAAAAAAATACTCCGTATTTTGTTATTTTCATTAATTAATAAGTACTTGGTATGTGTCACGCATTAAATACTAATACGTTAAATTCGTATATAAGAAGTACGGAGTATTTTTTATTAACCCTAGATTAGTACGGATGGAACTCAAATAAGAGTTTTACATAGTCGTCATATTTTTTAGGCAACAAACTTTGCTTATATTCAATTAACATTTCTTAAATAGATATTTCTTTTTGGAAATACGACGTATTTAGATGTACGAGATTCTAAAAGTCGGAGTCTTCCTAATCGTCATGTACGAAATTACATTTATAGAATATTCTATCAAAATATGCCAATATTCCACAAGGGAGATGCTCAAAGAAAATAATTTAAATAACATGTGATCTATTGATTCAAGTGAAACAACCCATGAAGCAAGGGCACATGATCAAAGAGTGCCTTTTGCATGCCAATTTTGCTTTTTCAAAAAAAAAAAAAATCCACCACAACAATCTAGGAATTCCTCCAAATAATAATACATAAAGCTACCATTTTAAAATGAGAATATATTATTACATGTAAGACTGAACTACCGAGTCTCTACTATAGGAATATACGTCGTAGCTCATATTAAATTAACATATAGCGTTATATTTTCGCAGCATATCTTGTCAAAAATATTCAACCGTCAAGACATACTACCGACTTTCAGACACATACCAGGTCACGAGTTTCGAAAGTGACAACCACCCTTGACTACTTTTCTCTAAGATTTGAAGACAAATAATCCCCCCTAAATCAAGCAATTAACACTCACTACATTATTCTACATTACACAACTATAGTCTAAAACCCTTCACTTGGAGGGAAAGGGAAGATCCCAAAGCATATATTCCTTGAGCTACACACCTCCATATGAAACCCAACTCACATTTCACACAACCCCACTATTCCAACTAACTAAACTAACCAAGCCAACACCTCAAGCCACCTCACAAAAGCCACTACACTCACTTGGAATTTGTTTATTATTTTATTAAATTTAAATTCATTATTATAATATTATATTCAAAAATAAGAAAAAAGGGAAAAGATGGGCATATCTAAAGATGGAATTAAACCATGAAATATACTTAAAATAAAATAAGGATATTCGCACGCAACAATTTCGAATATTCTTGTCATTACCCTTCTAAATAAAAATCATCATACATTTTTATTTCATGCGACTCTTTATATTACCAATATAACATATGATCTTCTTCTTCTTCTTCTTATAATTCTTCTTCTTCATATTATTATCAACACTTTACAAAATTCCCACTTTTTAAAAGTACATAAAAAACCAACCCATCTTCATAAAACTCATTATAATTGCAAAATTATAATAAAGTTTGAATCTTTGATTGAAATTATAATTACCCATATAATAAAGTTTCAAACTTTGGTTAAATTTTTTTGTGATTTCTTCGAAATGAAGTTTGGTAAGAGTTTGAGCAATCAGATCGAAGAAACATTGCCAGAATGGCGGGATAAATTCTTGTCATACAAAGATTTGAAGAAGAAATTGAAGCTTATTGTTCCAAAAATTAGTGTTATTGATCAAGAAAATAATAATAATACTACTACTAATAATAATAATAATAATAATAATGATGGTGATAATAATAAAGAAAATGTTAATGACCGTCCAATTAAACGGCAGAGAATAGATGGAGATTGTGTGGGAGCTGATGAAGAAGGGATGACAAAGGAAGAGGTTAATTTTCTGAGGTTGTTGGAAGATGAGCTTGAGAAATTCAATGCCTTCTTTGTTGAGCAAGAAGAAGAGTATATCATACGCTTAAAGGTAATTTCTCATAATTATGTATTATATGATGTTTTGTTATATGGGTATTGAGCTAAATGGTAGGTAAATTTCTGGGTTGATCTTAGTTATTTGATATAATGATTGTTTTAATTGTTGTGTTTGATCTAATATTTTGCTCTGTTTAGCTGGTTTTATTTGTTTGTTGTCGTTTTGAGCTTTGTGAGCTGCCGTTTTGTGGTGGGTCCCGTTTATTTTTACTGTTTGTTGACCGTTGTGGTAGTTATTTGATCCAATCCATAAAAAAAATAAAATTTCTTTGTTTTGTTTGGATGGTAATTACTAATTTACTTGATTAGTATGATTATGAAATTGGTGGAGTTTTCTGAATTGGGTTGAAACTGAAAAGTCAAAATTTTGTGATTTTAGCATAAAGTTGGATATTTAGGAGAACTTTGGAGTAAAAATCCATGTAATTATATTGAAGATGACACTTATATACAAAAGTGGTTGGTTTGTTTTTGGTGGAGTGTAGGAGTTGCAAGATAGAGTGGCAAAGGCAAAGAGTTCTAATTATGATGAGCTGCTGAGGATTAGAAAGGAGATTGTTGATTTTCATGGGGAAATGGTGTTGTTGGAAAATTACAGTGCACTCAACTATACAGGTAATTTTTACTGTCCCTTATTCTATGGTAATTTTGATGCAATATAGTAAAAAAGTGTAGTAGTTCTTCCAAGTGATATAGTTAGGAAGTTGCATTTTTCATTAGTGTGATGTTTGATTGGAGTTTCTCGTTTAAGAAGTTGCCAAATTCGGACGTTGAAAGTTAACTCAGATGTCACTTTCTTTTGATGGATATTCCATTGGCATATAGAATTGTACCCAAGAATATGTTGAGCTTGTATATGACTCAAGGGAGACCACTTAGTTTTGTTCTTGGCAATTGGCAATAGTGATTCTCTTGTGTGGTTAGTATACAATGTTGATGAAACTCGAAAGGTGCATTTTCTATTACTACTAGTGTGTATTGTATACAATTACGACTAGGGTCGTGAAGAATGAAAATGATCACGAGATCGGGTTGTGTCTACTAAGTGATAATGTTTGTGGGGGGGAGGGTGTGACTAGAGATACTGGTGTTATGGATAAGAGATATACCGGTCTTAATATGATGTGACACGCTGGTTTGACTGTCTAATGAGTCTTTTGATATACACATAAACCTTAGCAGATATTCGTTAATATTATGACTAGTGGAGGTTTTTTTGATGTTGAAAATTTTCTAATAATTTAAGCTTCACGTAGAATGTTCCGTCTTATATTCTTAAGAAAGATTAAGTTGGATGCAATATTTCATAAGACATTTTATTTAAGAAACATTCTATTTGCAATTTGTTTGTTTATTTATATTTGAAGTTAGTTTCTTGTCACACTAGGTAGGACTTGGATTGCTGGTCCCCCACTCCCCCTTTATGTATTGAAATTTTTGAGTGCAATTGTTCTGTTTTTGTTTTATAATCTCTTGGAGACCAGTTAACTTGTGAAATACAAATACATGGCTTTGAATAGAGGAAGGAGGATCCCAAGGATGTGAGTGATCTTGAATCAGATCAATGACATTTAGGCTTGATCGAGTTCAGCCGTAAGGTCAAGAATTAGTGTGTTATGGGATTAATGTAGATGTCAATTCGAGCAACATGACTACATTGACGAGGTTGCTTTAAAAATTGGGTGTGCCTTCAACATGTGGTCAAAATCAACTATAGAGGCTTACTCAATTTGCCATTTTGGCGCTTTACATCAACTAGATCATAGCTGTTCTCGAATTGCACCCTCAATTAATTTGATATAATCTTGGAGATACGTATTAGGCTTGTCCGAGAAAGTAATTCAAAATGGTCATACAAACTGTAGGCATTGGGGTAATGAGAATGGTGAGTACTGATACTACTAAGGTTTAAGGATACTGGCACATCAATAAAGTAGATCGAATCAGTCTGAATGAAATGGATCGAAAACAATATTGTTGGTAACATTTTGGTTTGTTTTAGGCCATGATTAGAATGCATAGCTAGAAACTGCCCCTTAGCTTAGTTGCTCATCTTATATAAGATGTTTCCTTGCCCAATTTATGTATGGTCATCTTACTGTTCTTGGCAAGAGAAATGCTGGTTTGTCGTGTGCGCGAGAAAACCTTTAGTAACTTTCACCTCCTTATTCAACAGTAAAAAAGAATGAAAACCCTCAAAAGCTTTACAGTAAAAGCTTCACTAAATTTCCTGGTAGTGACCATGACACTGTCTTTTAGCAATAGCTGTATTATGCTTGCTACTAGCTATGTTGTAAGATCTTTCTTTAGTCTCCATACCTCTTGGTACAGGTTTTTCGAGAGACTTTTAGCAGAACTTAAGACATGTCATGTGTAATTATACTATGTTTACTTCTTCACCAAAGCAGACTTCCTCTCAAACAGAGCCTTTACTTTTGCTAAATAATCACTTTTGGAAGCAATAAAGCAAAGAGATTAGCTCATGAGATATGTTTAGTCTTCACTTTTATCCCTTCAATGCCTCTTCGTAAGTTATGATGACGCAATTGGGAAACTAACCTCCCTCTAAACATCAAGCTAGTAAAGACAGTACCTTTGCGCTATAGATACTGCTCAAAAGTTGTTGCTCTACATGTGTTCTTCCAAAGTGTTATTGCTGTTGTTCACAGTTCAGAAATGTAGGTCTGACTTTACATATCATAGTAATTGTGGAGAATGACATGCGAGCTTGCCCGTATATGTTGAATATTGCTACTGGTTTGATCAATTTTGTATTTAATGCTAGCTAAGCTGGCTCCTTAGAACTAAAATTTTTGTAGATTAACATTTATGTAATGAAGATCTGGTCTGGTATATGTGTGTCGAGATGAAACTGTATTCGCTTGTAAGCTTGTAGCTTCACATTGCTGTAAACCCTTTTGGATTTAATCGAGCTGTCTTCCAGTTGAAATCTGATCTTGTTTTTGTATTACTACAGGACTGGTTAAAATCCTCAAGAAGTATGACAAGAGGACAGGCGCCCTCATGCGATTACCCTTCATTCAGAGGGTCCTGCAGCAACCATTTTTCACCACTGACCTGATTTACAAGCTTGTCAAGGAATGTGAAAGAATGCTCGACTGGCTCTTTCCCACTGATGAGCCAACCATTGCCTCTGCAGCTGATGGTGATGACAGATGCGAGCCAACTACCAGCCCCACCAACGATGATAATGCTCTGCTCAAGTGTCCCAAGGAACTTGCAGAGATTGAGTACATGGAAAGCCTGTACATGAAGAGCACCATCTCAGCTCTGAGGGCATTGAAAGAAATCCGTAGCAAAAGCTCTACTGTGAGCATGTTTTCGTTACCTCCCTTGCAACTTGGTGGCCTCGAGGAGACATGGAAGAAGATACCTGTCCTTGAGCAAGCAGCCAAGTAGTAACTCAGCATTCGCCTACAGAAATGAAACACCCTGTACTCTTATCTCCATCTCCTGCATTGGATGTAATTTTTTCCTGTAATTTTGTCCACGCTCATGTCTTAGATACTAACACAGATGTAATACTCGCAAAACCTGATTCATGTACCACTTTCAGGTATACTAAGCGCAAGTTTAATGCGCTGTATGACATGTTAGAATCGTTAGCTTAAAGCAACAAACTTTCCATGGTTGGCCTGTGTAGCCATGTCGTGTGGTACTCCCTGTTTGTATCTTATTGATCATGTCATCTGATCGTGCTCAATCGTTCTATCTGCTTGTATCAGATTACAGTTTTCGGATTTGTTATTGTTGTTGAAACCTCATGTTGCATCATTTACAATTTACATAGTCATAGACCACTCCTTCCTCAGGAAACTTCAATCTGACCCCTCCTTAATAGCACCTGAAGTGGGTTCCTACTTACGGTCATACCCCTCGGGGTAAGTAATCGTAATACGGGACGACTATTCTCATACCCTTCTCATTAGTATACCCCTGATCAAAGGGTACAAATCTCCTGAATATGGGGTCAAGATCATGTATACCAAAGTAGTGGGAACAACAACTCCCCTCGTAATAAAATTGCAATTTGCACTATGCTTTCTTTAGTTTATCTATATTTTTTATTATGGCTATCATGATCGACATTAAAACATAATCTCTCGTTCTTTTCATTTGTTTGCTTGGTTTGCATTATAAGATATATAGAATTTGAATCAAATGTTATCAATGAAAAGAACGGAAAGTGTATAAATCACTCAAATAACGGCACACTAGTATCGTAACTTCATCTTCTTATTCTATTTATAGAAATATGCCTTTTTTCGTTCCAAATATCATTGCGTTAGTGTCTGGTAATAATCATGATATCACTCCATAAATCCATGTGAACAATCTAAATCCAGACTTACAAAGGTGAAAGGTGCAAAGATAGAACATTGGGCGAGAAAAGAAAAGGGCAAATTTGGGGGCAAAAGAAGGCTGCAACTGACAATGATATTGTACTAAGATTTTCATCATTATATTCATAAAATCATAGCGCGTTATAATATAAAGTTTTGAAATGATATGTACTAAACGCGACCGAAAGAGGCTTGTACGTAACGCTTTCCACTTACAAGCCACTATGTTCCCTTCAATTGCGCAATTAAGCACAATCTTACACTAGTGGCTTAAAGCCGTATTCCACTTTACCCCTCTCTAAATGACCAAAATACCAAATCGTTGTGTACTCGGTTGAGTTGATACAATATCTAATCAGTGTTTAACTCGAGTCCGACCTGTAAAAAATGTGGTACAAGTAAAAATCGAAACCCATTTTAGAACGATCAAATCATATTACTAGTTGCCATAAGGCCCATAACCTGTATTTTTATTGGGTTCAAATTTCGAAGTAAACCGAGTGGTGCAACCGAAAAAGTGAAAAACGGATAAATCCATTCAGTTATGGTCCACGCTTATTCCTCAAAGTTGAGTGCGTGCGTAAATTAAGCCACATACGTACAATACATACATAATCACATAGCACTGTAACAATCCATGCTTACACTTATATAAGAAGGCTAGTAGTATAGTGTGAAAGAGTGAAGTGGAAGCTCACCACCAAAAAAAAAAAGTGTGAAGTGGAAGCTAAGTAGATCAGAAATTCTAAGTATTACTCATAGTACATAACTACAAAATGATTCAACAAGCCAAATTTCTAGGGTACTTATTAGTCTTATGTACACTAGTTTTTGTTGCAAAATCACAGTTGCAACCTGGTTTTTACTTCCCAACTTGTCCTGCAGCAGAAAGTATAGTAAGGTCTACTGTCCAAAATCACTTCAACTCTGATCCTACTATTGC